>VZTM01040723.1:68340-194873 GCA_013400555.1 Jacana jacana | reverse complement strand
TCCAGTTTAGTCTTGACAATAAGTCTTGGATGATACCTGCCATATCTGTTACTCAACTTCACCTTTTTCTGGTAGAGTCAGCCAAGGCTTTTTTTAGGCAAATAATTCTCCGCTGAGTGGTTGGAATCCCAACTGGAAGACTGTCTGGCTTAATCTGAACCCCTAGCCTGACCTTCGTTGGCATTAATGGCACACTGGGCGGTGACCCTCCTCTTCCACCGGAGACACCATGCAAATCAGATCTGCCTTGAAACAAGGCAGTGCCTCAGGGGGGGAGGAGGTATAGCTCTGCTTCAGGCTAAGATTTCAAGGCGATGGTCCGATCTCTTTCACCTGTAGTTGGTGGGTGCATGGATGACCTCTGAATGGCTCAAGAGAGATCCACTAAGGGAGGAAAGAAAGCTTTTCGTCAGTTTTTGTAAATTTAAAGATGGGATGAGAAAAATGCGGTGCTTTGTATAAATCAAATTACCTGATATTGTAATGCGTGTCATCAGCACACTTGAGGGAGATCCATCAGGACATTCTAGTGAAGCGAGCAGGACTTCCTCTGCTTCTCTTATCTAATGAACTATATTGCTTGTGTTACCTGCTGGAAGGTGGTGGCCCTTTTGGGAGGCCAGTTACGCTGCAGGCTCTTTCTCCTAGAAACACAGAGAAATGACACATGAAATTAACCCCCCAACTTTGTTTATCATGACCACTGCACAGAAGTCCTGCTGCCTCTGTGCTTATTTACTGCGAGCAGGCTGGTAGGCCAGTACTCTGCGGGGCCTGAACGGTGCTGGGAGAGGGCAGCGGCTTGCAGAGCTGGTGGCCACAAGCTGAAGGACAGGAGCTGCTTACATGGAGGCAGTGGTGTCACCCGGGTCATGGGACTGCTATGCCATTCGATGTAAGGGGCGGGGGGGTGGGGGGGGTGTAATAGCATGCAGCCAGCCCACGCTATTGTAACGTTCAATTAGTGCTTACACAGTGCCTCGAATAACTCACATGAAAAGCTGACATTATTATTATTATTATTGTTATTATTAAGCTAACAGTATATTCTCCGTGGAGCTCACCAAGAGGAGGTGACGCACAAACAGCACATACAGTAGCAACTGCATGTGAACAGTGCCCCAGGANGGGGGGGTGGGGGGGGTGTAATAGCATGCAGCCAGCCCACGCTATTGTAACGTTCAATTAGTGCTTACACAGTGCCTCGAATAACTCACATGAAAAGCTGACATTATTATTATTATTATTGTTATTATTAAGCTAACAGTATATTCTCCGTGGAGCTCACCAAGAGGAGGTGACGCACAAACAGCACATACAGTAGCAACTGCATGTGAACAGTGCCCCAGGAGTTATAAAGAAAAAAATTACCTTAATAATGGTTCCTCTGGTGTGGTGGGATTTTCCTCCCTTTAATTATAGTTGCTGTTTTCATTTGAAATTGATTAAGTGTTTTAAGGATGGCAAACAGAACTGGTCTTTTCAGAAAGAACACTCAAGACAGCCAGCCCCAGCTGGGAGCATTAACATTGTTATTTCTAAAGGACTCCGAATTTCTTTCTTCCCAAATGGGAAGAAGGACTGGAATTAGCGCTCTCCCTAAGGTCTCATGATTTTTCCATCCTAGGGAGAGGCAAGCACCTGTGCCATGGGACTGTGTAGACCTCACCAGAGGACTACACTTAGGTGAATCCCCCATATCCTGATTTTAATTACCTGCATTAGATGGGAAAGGCAAGAAGACCTGGCAAGTGTTACTACCTGTGGAAGGTACTCGCACAGACTTGCAATCTCTAGTCCAGAGGGTGGGGGACATACAGCTTCTGCAGTGGTGGAGGGGTCACACAGCTTTTAAGAGTCATAAAACATATTGCATGATTTATTGAGAGTTAAAGACCCCCTGCACCTGTTACTCTCAGCAACCTTTCGGTATTTCTCTTCTGTTTTCATACATCTATGGGTCACAAGTTTCCAGCAGCATTGCACAGAAGTAGCTATTGCACAATTTTGGTAGTGTCCTAATTACATCATTTTCCTACCACTTTCACTATGAATTGATACTGCATTATGAGCCTCTTACGCAACCACATTTTACCATAAGAGAGGTGCTTCTGTTGGGAAGGTTGATGCTTTTGCAATTTCTGCTTTAACACTTTTGCTGCCCTCTGGTGTTTTGGATATCCTGAATGTGGAGGAATCACCTCAGAGAAACATCTATGGTCAGGAGAGGTATAATTATGGAGCTGGCTTGTACATAACAAGAGTACGAGAACGAGGAAAGTGGAAAGGCACTTTCCAAAGCAGCTCCGTGAGGACATTCCTTTGATTTCTCTAGGAAGAGGGAGAAACTGGGAGGACACAACAGCTAAGTTTTTCCATTGCAGCAGTCCGGTGCTCCGTCCCTAAGGGCGGCATGGTCTAAGGATGTGAATATGCATAAAAACTGCTGCCTTCCAGAACTCATCTTGCAGATATTTCCAGCAATTCAATCTTTAGTCATTTCACTCAGCGTTTTCTATCAGTTTCAAAACAGACTAACAACAATAGCAACTTTCTTCGCTTGGTGGAAAGAAAACAAAACTGAGGAATGGAAGCATTCCTTTCTACCCGTTTCACCCTCCCCAGCTGCAGTCGGCCTGGTTTGCTATGGTCGGTTTGCTGGGTGCAACTTGCCTTATAGCAGTAGTTGTTTCCTTTTTTTTTCTTTATTTTTTTTCCTAGAAAACACTAGTGTGATTACTTCGAAAATCGGACTTGTTGGGCTAATTTCAGTGTCCCATCATTTACGCGGTTTAATTGGGTAAATCCTCACTGAAGTCAATAGAGTTGCTCTTGGTAACACCAAGTCAGATTCTGGCTAGAAAAAAAGTAAAATGGAAGGTAGTTGATCCTAAAAAGTATAGTGACATTTAAAGTAAAGAAGATGAGATAAGAAACTAAAATACTTGCAGGTTTATTTTAAAGACAAAAGCAGTATCATGAAAAAAAAAAATAGTGCATGACTATTTCTAATATGACTTACATGACTTCAAAGTTTCTTTGAATTTGAAAAAATCCAGGCTGCCGCTGGGATTTTGGCAAAAATACTTTAAAGCTAGCGTATCCTTAATGAGGCACCACAATGGTATCCAGAAATGTAATTCAGACCACTGGAATGTCTTTGGTCATAACATTGCATCAGAGTTACATAATTATGATCGCAACAATGATCTTTTGTCGTTGATGTTTATGGCATTTCATAATTAATGAGGCGATGACATTTCACTGACATAATACATTGAGCTTGTCTTCCCGTAGAGGTTCGTACAGCTTCTCTGCAACATTCATCCTTATCTGGATCTATTAAAGTAGCTTTTTAAAGGGTCACCACCAGGTATGTTAGGGTTCTTTACTTTCCTAAATATAACGTGCTACAAAATCTACTGTTAATACCGAGGCTCTGACTGGTTTTGTTTGTATTAAGGGAAGTACAAACACAGAGCAAACAAGGTGGTCTATGCCCTGGAGAGCGTCTTTCTTTTATTGTAGCCGTTTCCCTTCCGTGTGTGTCACTGTAATAGCGCTCCGCTGTGCTGGGGCATGTGAACCTGACTGACAACTGCCAACAAACGTATGAAAAGATTATGTAAAAAGGGAAGTGGGCCAGGTTATTTCCATGCAGCAGCTAAACAACCCATGCTGAATGATGGCTTTTGAATTACGGTTTTGTCCAATTGTTTAAGCTTAATGACCGAAGGTGGAGATAGTAATAAAAGTGAGTACACACCTGAAATCCAACCATCCTGATTTAAATTTAGCTGAAAATCATTTTATAGTATGTGGGCTGATTTTCAGAGAGAGTGAGCATACACAGTTTGTGCTGGTTTTAATGGAAGCTACAGTTTACTCAGATATAGGTTACTCAGTATCTCTTAAAACATCCATCTGCAAAGTGTCCTGCAGATGGTGAAGCATGTATTCTACCAAAGACTTTGACTAAAGAGGACCCCGCAAGCCTCTGGGGCTGAGTCAAACTACATTAAGCTACTGTTACTATTAGCATCAGGATTAGCGGGGTAGGCACCTTCCTGGGGAAGAAGCACATGGAATTCAGATGCCTATGGACCAATACCTGGACACGGCACTTTCCCACCAAGGTTGTATGATCTTGATCATAGACAAAACGGACAAGAGAGAAGAAAAAGATGTAATTTCCCCCACTTACTATACCTACTTTACTACTGTGAGGGCAGAAAGATGGAACACCTTGCCTGTGGTGGTGATGTGGCAACTCCGTGGCAGAGCTGTGAAATAAATTTCTGTGTCCTGAGCCCGGGAAAAGTGCTTTAACTGCGAGGCCGTCCTTCACTGCAACTAAGTGATTCATGTTAATCTCACAGCTGGTATGAATAAAACTATGTACATACTGGGTTTAGTACAGTTTATACAATAGGCAGCTCTTTTATGTCATCCATGTCCAACGACTTCACAGCCCCAGGATGCCACCAGCCCCTGGCAGGGTTGTCAGTGGGAGCTCCACATTTGAGCTTTGCATGATAGTCAAAACTCCTGAAGCCAAACTCTCTTGTGCCCCAAAAGGAAAACCCTTGCCTTGCCCAGGATCTCTCGTTGGGTTCCCTACAAATAGGTGAGGGCAATTCTGCCCAACCTTGATGGAAGTGGTGGGAAAGCAGACCCCATTCAACAAGTTTGGGAACCCTCCTGTGGGCAGGCCAGAAGACTGAAGTCTGTTTTCCTTGGCCTTAGAGCTGCTGGGGTAGCCATGAGATGTTTCCACTTGGGCAAAACCTGCCAGTTATTCTTCAGCCCTCACAGGGGCTGATGAAGATGAAGACGCCCTCACTGGGGACTGGATGAATGCCCCTGTGCTGGGCCAGAGGGACAATCTCTGATGGCTGGAAGGTAATCCAGCCTTGTTCCTGCTGGCCTGGCCTTCACCAGTGTCCTATTGCTTTTTACAGGAGTGCCATAGGATGCAGAGGTGCCCCAGCGGCGCAGCTGTAGGCGACGTGGACACGTGCCCAAGAGGAAGTAGCCTGAGACAATGGAATTCATCCCACACGTATGTACCTTGTTGATTGCTGTGCTGGAAACAGTTTTGATGTCCCCTCACTCCTGCCTCCGCTCCCCTCCCCTCACTTGTGAGTGGCTTGAGCAGAAAGCTACACATCATTCCCCAGTGGCATAATTAATGAGCCCCCCACCTCACCTTTCCTCTGTATTAATGCATTAGCATCTGAGATCCGCCCTGCTCTTGCTGCGGTTTCAAATGGAAAGCCTATTGCCTTCCTTGTGTCCCAAATAATTGCTTCTTCTGCTTGTGCCTGCCTGTACCTCTGCCAGGCAAGGGGGTATGCACCGCCTCCTTTGAAGAGGGTATTAACAGCGTTTGTCTCCTGCATGCTGGAAAATCGGGAGCTTCTCCCCTCCCCCCCCTCTACTTTGCTCACTCTGAAAGAAAACAGAAACAAAATAAAAGTCGCGTTTGCAGCACAGTGCCGGTGGTACAGTTATTCCATGGGGAAAACCTGATATATCCACCTATTGTCTCAGCCACTACTAAGAGACCTTAGTGAATGAGCAAGTTACGAAAACAGGTATCCTTCCTTAGAGATTAATGTGATATTTGTGTCTGATATTTCCTGCCATACAGCACAGATTGTTTGTGCCGATGGACAAGTGAGAAGTAGGGCTTTCCAGAGGGGGGAAGGACTGTTGCAACTCACCTTTATTGTCCTCCTCTAGAACAGCACATTAAATTCGTTTTCCATCCATCCCTCCCTCTAAATACATTTCCTATAATTGCTGCTATGTCAGATGCACTGTAATCCATCCCTCCTACGTCAGCTGCATTGTTGTAACCCCCCTCCGATGTCAGGAAAACTGTAATCCTCCTCTTGCGTTACATAGGAGCCGCATCTCTGACATTTCCCATCGCATTCACCCAAAGTCAGACGGAGCAGGGACAGAGAACAAAACACCAGTTTGCAGACCATGAATGTAATGGGTTCTTTGGCGTTTTGAGTGTGCACGTGGGTGTTTGAAAGTAAGGTCAAACACATTTCACACACTCGGGAGCTGGCTTTCTCCAGTCACAGACCAGACACAGATTGCTATTGGTGCCAAACATGAGAAGCTCAGCAGAATTTTTGCATGGCATCGAATCATGCATCATACATTCTTACATACTGGTTCTGCACGTAGGCTGCGATGCAGGGGAAGACAATGAATGATGTTTCAGAGAACAAAGGGTTAGCAAAAGTCTTGCTTCGTAAGCCCCAACTGATTAAATGCTTCCAGTGAAGGAGTGGGGGAGGTGGGTTGGCTCACAGTTTGTGAGTGGGACACCAAGACAATCTATTTTCAAACATGTACACGCATGTTACGCTTCAGTCCCGGAGCTGAGCAAGAGCCTGTGAACAATAACACACACAAAGCAAATTTCTTACGTGCAATTTTTGGCACAAGCCAACCCTGAGTTTCCAGGGAAGCAGAGTACAGGGCATATGGCATCTAAATATATGCAACCATAGATGACAAGAAACATGGAAGAACTTTTTGGATGGAGTTTTTTGGTAACATCCTGAAAATAACTTTCACAAGACGGATACTGACAAGACAACTCAAACCCAGATGGTTCTCCAGTAATTGTTTCAAAAGAGCTTTAACTTTGGGGTGGAGTAAGCAGTTTGTGCTTCTGGAGAAAACTGATTTTGACTCCTCAAATAGGAAACCAGACGTTCATACTTCAGCTAAAGCTACTCCTCTCGTTACACAGCTGATAGAACCAGAGAGCACACAGGTTTGTCCTCATATTCAGCAGGATGTGTTACCTTCAGAAAGGCATGTTCTAGATCAGGGTTTGGATTGGCTCAAACTGTCTCCTTTCTGTCAATAGCCATCACTTCTCAGAAGATCAGTGCCAGAGCTTTTATTTCCCTACTCAAGTTATGCTTTTCTGTTTGGCAGATCATTCCCCAGACTTTTAGTACAAACCAGGAGAAAACCCTTACAGGTAGATTTGCAACTACTGGTCTTGGTGGTTAAGACACACTGATGTCTTGCTTTAAAGAAATGCCTTTTTAGAAGGTGTTATGAGTAGGTGAGTATAGCAAGATTGTAGTCTATAGATATTTATTTTAGAGAAAGACATTGCTATATGCATAAAACATAGAGGGTCAGATTAGGAAGAGACCTAGTTACACAGCAATTCTCAGTGCAAGCAGGGTGAGAAAGTCAGGAACTCATCTGAAATTTCTGGTCACCTAGATGCCTACACAGGAGCTGAACCCCGTGACATGGATTCTTCCAGGCAGTGTGATCCTGCTTTAGTAAGTCACATGTCAGCAGGGCTTTTTGAGCTGGAAGCCTCTAAATCCTGTCATTTGTAATTGGAAGAGGAAGAGCACGAGGAACAAAATGGGTATTGATTTTCACTGGGTTCCAGTTCAAAACCCCTTCTGGCAGGTCCGTGTGTGGACATGTGTCTGCACTACCTGTGCAGGTGGGACATCCCATCAAGGGTAATGATCTGGGCTGAGAAAACTGGTGCTTATAGAGTATATAGTCTGGATGGCTTCTGGAGGCATCTTCTTGCTTCATGCTTCTTGCTTGATGGCGTGTCAGTAAAAGCCAAACCTTTCCATTGACTCATTTGTTAATGACAATAAGAGATACTAGGTAAGAAAGTCAATATATTTTCACGTTCATCCTTTTGACACAATGAAATTATCCTGGTGGCTTGTAATGTCAAATGCAGTCTAACCTCGGATTCAAGGCTTTAACCTACCGGCAATATCAGTAAATATTTTCCTCAGTCAAAAAGTAAGTTTTTCCCCTTTGAAATCAAGAGTGATAAGCCATACAGGGATGTGTGTCTCTTCTGTTAGCGCTAGAAGGTACTTCTCCTGCTGCATTTGGGGAAGTGGAATAAGCTGCCTTACAGAACACACACTGAAATGGATAGACACAAGCCTGCAGTGGCGTATGGGCAAAGTACCGGACAGACCAACACTCACCCCCATAACTAGGATGGAGCTGTGGTGAGAACATCTACTACTGCATCTTCACAAGACAGAAAGTTATTATGGAGCTGCCTACACCAGGCTCCTCTGTTTTCAGAATATCTTTTTTTTTTCTGTTTTTCTGTTTTTCATAAACAGGAGGCTTGTTAAATAACACACAGCAACCACATGAGAGAATGTACTCATGCAACAACCTTTATGAAAAGGAAATATTGGTTTGGGAATTGGGGGTTAGAAAAAAATGCCAAGACCAAACCCACAGAATGAGCAATGAGTATTAAAGGCATGAACAGCAGTACAGTTCACCGAGCAGTGCTGATCACTAAAGCCATTCACTGAGGAAGTTCCAGTGATAACGAACTCTCAACTGCATCCAGCTTCACAAAGAGGCAGAAAGACAGTTTCTCTTGAATGCATTGTTAATGGCAAACTGTTTGCCCAGCCTTAGAAGAAAGCAGAGTCGGGGATATGTGATTCAGCACCCCTTAAGCGCCTGGGACCTGGGGTCTCTGACGTCTCACTACATTTTGAGGAAAGCCTGGGAATGCCTGAAGGTGAATTGAAGGGGGTTATCACTGGAGCCTGGATGATTGAAATGTAGCGATAGGAAACAGCAATATGGACTGGCACTGCAGACTGGGGGCTGTCACAGTCTCCTGAGCAGAGAGAAACCTGCCAACATTTGCTTCCTGTCATCAGAGAGATGGCTAGTGGGGAGAGGTGCTATTTGTGGTGATTAACGTGCGTCTTGTCCCAGCAAATGAGTCAAAGATTCACAAGAACTCAGAGGTCTCTGTAGGACAGGCTACTCCAGCTGGAAGCACCACCCTGAATCACCAGCAGCTCTCGGCACCCACGGCTTCACTCTCAAGCGAAGAAGTGTGTGAATAATGTGTGTGTGCAGGCACACACCTGCATCCAGAAGAGGAGTCCCCTCTAACTCTTCTTGCTGCTGAACATAGAGGCAACATGCCCAATGCCAGTGCTACCTTCCCCTAGCAGACCTCTGCAGCGCAGGACAGAGGGTGAGCCATCAGGAGACAGGTGCAGGCACCCTGTTTATGGAGGATTTCCACATTTTGACAGTTCATATTTCCATTTGGAATGAACACTCAGAGGAGATGTCCTTGCCAACTGCCCCCACGTATCATCATGTTCTGACATAGAGGGACCAGCAGTTCTGCACTGCCCTGGCAAATGTCACTGAAAAGGACAGGGAAACTTTGCAGAAATACTACTCGCACAGGCTGCTGGCCTTTACAGTCTCATCAGTGAATCATCTTACATAAAAGCCATTATTGGCCATAGTAAAAGCACAGCAAGTCATTATAATAAATCTAAGGTAAAAAAGGCTGCGTCCCAGCCTGGAGTAAATGGCAGCAACCTTTTGTCACTGGAGTAGCATGAGAAAGCTGGAGACTCATGCTGGCTACACAGCGAGGAATATGGTGGAGCAGTGAGCAGTGGAGAGCTCTTCGGGAGGAAGGACACAGGCAGGCTGTGCCCGACTCCTGAAGCTGTGGGTACCAGTCATTGCTCCACCTGGTTGGAAAGACCAAGGAGGGATAGGCACAGGCACGCAAGGATGCTTTGCTGCTCTGCTTCCTGAATACTGATCTGCCCCCCTCTAGCATCTGGCTTACCTGTCCCCAATAGTAGCCCATCCTGGCAGAGGCTCCTGGTGTTTGGCATGCTAGTATTTGGTTATCTTTCCCTGGCCTGTATCTGTCCCAGCCTGTCCTTCTTACCTGTGTGGGTAGGAAACTACACATGTGTATTGCCTCTATCCCACAGGCAGAGGGGAGCTTCATGTTCCCCAGAGTCAGGATCATCCCAGGCCTCTTGGGCCGACACAACTTTAGAGCAAATGTAATGAAGTCCTCTCTGTGTTTCTGTAATTTGCAGCCCCCAAGAAAGATGGGAGGAGATCCTATGTTTGTTTTTTGGAAAGGTCTCTTTATTTTCACCCCAGCTGGGAGCTGAGTTGGCAGGAGAACAAGGAGACCAAGCACTAACCCAAGCAATGAAGAGCAAGCCATCTCTACTGGAATATCTTGTTTGAATGGGACCTTCACAGCCATAGATGGTCCATTGGCCACGAGCTTTGCTGTAACCACCGTACCCATGTAGTAATAGTGTAAGGGATGCTGCACCCGATCAACTCCTGCATCTGTCCCACCAGTCCTGGCTCACTGCTGGCAGTGCAGCTCAAGGCATCCTCTCCTTAGTGAGAGGACATTTTCCCTTCTAGTTTGAGCCAACAGTGCATTCCTACCCACAACATGGATGCTTTCTTGGGGTGGCAGATCCCCCAGAAAAGGAAGAAAGAAAGGAATAAAAATGTTTTAAAGAGTTTTAAAAGAAAGAAAATTGCCAGTGACTCCCGCTGGACACAGACACAGGTATTCCTCTTGGACTTCCCACTCACTCAAGTGCCAGTGGTACATGAGGCTGACTGGAGCACTTGGAGCAGAATAGCAATAGTTAAACTAGAATGAAAAAAAAAAAAGGAAAAAAAGAAGTAGAAGAAAGAAAAAATTGCAACATTTTCCTCTCTGTCTGTATATGTTTCAGTGCGTTATGGAAGCAAGCATTTTTCCTTCCACCTCTATTGTAATTTGTTCTTTATTGCAAGCTTTTCCCCTTCTTCTTCCTTTCTCTTTCTCCTCCTGCCTTCATTTCCCCACCTGTAAAGCAAGTAATTCATCTGACCCTCCTGGCAGGAGCAGCATGTCTGTATGGCACAGGGAGAAGTGTGGACACGTGTAAAGCACCACCATGTGCTGTCGGCACAGCCCCTCACTGGGGAGGTGAGCAGAAAGGCTCTGTGGCTGCTCAGTTTGCTCCACACAAAAGCCCTGCAGGCACACTATGACAAAATTGCCTTCTGCCATTTCACAGCAAGCACTCTCAGCCCAGCAGCAGGGACCTGCTCTAGAGGAGCCCTTTCCTGGAAGCCTTGACCCTTGCCTTCCTGTCTGGTGCCTCTGCAGTCTCCCTTTAGCTCCTACCAAGGCCAAGCACAGGAATCTTTATATACCTTGCCAGTTCCTTCTCCCAGGAAAAGTCCTGATCCCTCCACTGCTGGATCTCCTGACAGTGGAATTCTTTGTGCAGGTGTACAGTGTGCACACCTGAGCCAGGAAGGACACCATGCTCTCCTTCATGCCTTTGAAAGCTGGGTCTGGATGCACAGACAGGAGCAAGCCAGGCTGGCTGTGTGTCCTCCATTCTTCCTGCCCCTGAGGGCAGTCTGAGGGGAAGAGTTGCTCCTGGGGTTCCCAGATAGTTCAGCTTTGTCTCTCAGTGGCTCCCTAGCTGATGCAGTTGGTTATCCTTGAAAGCCCTTGCAGCTGTTGAGTCTTTCATGGGCTCTGGAGCCAGGATAGCTGGTGTGCTCCAGGTCCAAAATAGTTTAAGACAACTGCATCCCGTCCACCTAAAAGTTACCCCACAGGCTTTCACAGCCAACCCCCAGCAGCTGGTTGGTGTTTTCATGCACTGTTTAACAGCTGTAGTTCAGAAAGGGAGAAGGGACTTCTGTAAAAGTGTACAGTTGTCTCAATGGCCTTGGAAAGAAACAGCATGCTGTTTGTCCTGGCTTGACTGAAAACGCCCTCAGCCAGTGCTAACTGTGCCAAAACCATAATTACTTTGTCTTCCTTGTTCTTCTGGGATAACTGAGAGCTGGGTTGGTTTTTTTTATAGGTGATAATACCAGTGCTTCTTTCCCTAACAATCTCATCTGAGTGGCTTCTGATGTCTCCATTTCTGAACCCATAAGCACAAGTGAAAGAAATCCCTAACCTGCTCCATAATTGCATGCTAATTGTCACAGAGAGAGGCAGTGTATTCTGCCTGCTTTGAGACAGATGGGATTTTGGCTGCAGCATCACCTGGTGTTCAGAGGTATTGGAAGAAGGTGCACCAGAAAACAGATTGTGGTGGTGTGGCCTCCAGTTTCCAAAGCTGCAGCCACCTTTCTGCGTAAGCAGCCCCACGCAGTCAGTAGATCAGTGCATCCTCATTATTCACCCTGCAAAAAACATGAAGCGTCTGCAAAATTTGGCCGAGTGCATACAAAGGACTTGGACAAGTTCCGGTGGCGCTTTGGGTACCCCCACAGAGTGGATGTGTTGAGTCTGGCAGGATTGACTGCCCACCCACTAGGTTAGATTTTCTGCTCAGTGACCAGCATTAAGTTTTGACTTTAATTAATCTGTGCACAAGAAGGAAAAAAAAAAAAACAAAACCCAAACCCAAAGCCTTTGGATCACGGGTGGATTTTTCCTCTCTAACCACCGTGATTCAGCATTCACCCTTCTCCTATCCCGGCTTCTGGGGAAAGAACCTTTATATCAAACAGTTGGGTCAGCACAAAGACGTGTTTGCCAGGTCAGTAAACATCAGTGACACGTGAAGCTGGAAAGAGGCTGAACTTCTGTTATCACAACTAGGGAGTTTGAACAAATACAAGTTAAGGATGATCCCTCTCCTTCCGCTATCACCCCCAACATCAAAGACCCTGCTGACTCAAGAGACTGACACAGGTGTCTGAAGGTAGGAATATCCTTTTTGCTTCTACACCATGAAGGAGAAGTCATGAAGGAGACTGATTCATGAAGAGGACTTCCTTGGCACACAGGCTTTGCAGAAGGAACAAGGCTCATAGTCCTAGGTTGTGTGACTGAACGGGTTATTAAGCATTGGAACAAGCTACCCAGGGAAGTGGTTGAGTCACCATCCCTGGCAGAATTTAAAAGACAGGTAAACATAGCGCTTAGTGACATGTTTTACTGATGGTTTTTGTCAGTGTTAAGTTGATGGTTGGACTAGATGATCTGAAAGGTCCCTTCCAACCTAGGCAATTCTATGATTCGATGATTCTCTCACTGGAGAAGCCCAACACGGTAATCGAGCCACAGATATTCACTCACAGGTAACCTGTAATCATAAGTGTAGAAGGGACCTGCTTGTCCATGATGCTTAACTGGTAGCTCACTCTGTGGGTCTGGTTTGGACTGCTCCAGCTACCGGTCTCCAACACAGGATTACTCCGAGGTGCCCTAATCCTGCACCGTGGAAAAGTGAGTGAGCAAATTCTGCACAGGGTCAGTCTGTGGGCTTTCTTTTGGCTTCCACAATGTGAGTGCCACAGGGGCTTAAGTGCTTTCACCAGCTGAAAACAGTGAGCAACTACCCGGTGTTCAGGATCTGGCCTCTAGGGTCTGACAGACAGCCCAGAGAGCATACATACCAATTCATCGAGTCCAGGACCAACAATGCTGACTTTGCCCCCTCTGCACACAAGGTATTTTCAATGTCTACATTATGCTGAGCAGTGAAAATGAACGCTTCCATGATAATTGCTCTCAGGAAGAAGAAACATTATAGTCAAGGCGTCCTACAGAAACACCATGAGTTAGAGGAGAGGTAATTCCAAGACAATCTTGCTGTTAGCTGGGGTCCAAGCTATGAAGACTTTGCGTAGCTCTGAGCAAACAGATCCCAGCAGGACTGTAATTTTCAGTCTACCATCCTTTATTTGCCCTTTTCTTCTCTACAAAGATGTGCATGCTCTGAACCCCAGGCCAGGCTTATTGCATTGCCTGCGTTCACAGGGGTAGAAGTACCATTTGGCTATGTGTGGCTCGCATCATTAGTCACAGACTTTGATCCTTTTGCTCCCGCTTCCTCTATGGCAAGAGCCCAACCTCTTTCCTTCTGACACCACTCTGCGGGTCTCAATCCTTTTGCCGCCACACTGAACAGCACTGCAATGCTTTCAATAGCTCCTCAGGAATCCAGTGACCCGGCTGCAGGTGGAAATGCCCCCAGTACTCCAGTACGTATGCGTTAATAACATCCAAACACCACTGAGCAGCATCATGCAGTGGGACTAGTGCAACACTCCTGGAGGACTGCAGAGCCCTTTCTGGGGGGCAGCTCTCAATGCCATGAAAGCTGGGCTAATGGCTTGGACATGTCAGACAGATGGGCTGGGCACCAAGCCTCGTGCATTTAGTCTGCCTCTCAGATCAGAAACTTCCTGTGCCAGGGGCTGTATCTCCAAAGAGTTAAGCACGCTGTTGGCTCTTTGTAAATACTACATTAACAGCTGGCATTTCCAGTGGACAGAACTTCAAAAGCTTTGGAGGGCATCAGGGGAAAGGATGGTAGAGGTGCCCAGAGACAAAATGAGAGGCAACAGAAATGGATTGCAAGAGGTAAAGTCAGATTAGGCACTAGAAAAATTTATTTCCCTGTGAGGGTTGTCACGCCCTAGACCAGGCTGACCGGAGACACCATGTAATCTGCAGCCTTGGAGTTACTCAGAGCTCAGCTGGATGAGTCCCTGCATTGCTTGATCTATGTTGGCCATGCTTTGAGCAGGGGCTGGGACCAGATGTCATCTGAGGTCCTGCCTGACCTGCATAAGTCAGTGGTTTTATGACTTAGTAGCCAGTGCTGGCCAAATCACAATGATTCAACAAGGCACCCTGAAGATGGAGACTGGGCTAAAATCTCCTCTGCTTTTTTAACTGTTAAATGAGAAGATGCAAAAATCCTCTTGCTCACCCCAAGGACTGTGGGGAGCTACTCAGCATCAGGGACCCATGAGATTGTATCTGCTATTGCTTTTCTCTAAGCTGCAACTTTCTTAAGGCAGGGTTTTTCTTCTAGCTGATAGTTTATTCACAAGAAGCATGCAGTTCCTGTTCAGCAGCTGACATTTCAAGAGGGATAACAAAGCCATTGGGACTAGGCAGCAGCATTTTGTGGTCAGGGCATGGAGCTGAGCTGTGGGAAGCTCGCCTGCCTCTTTCAGACCGAGCAGTGGAACCGGGATGTCCCACCACACAAGGAAGTCTCTTAACTCCCAGGTCATCCTCTCTTTGGCTCCTGGCTATTTAAAGAGCCTGTGGAAAGTGGAGCAATTCCAGCAGGAGGGACTGAGCAGCCCACCCCCAGAGAGCCCAGAGACGCGGTCAGGACATTGTGGAGGAGGCTGGAGACATGGGTTTCCCTTGAGAGGTGAAGCAGTTGGCTCTGCACCGCCCGCATCCTGTGCAAGAGCCCTCATCCAGAGGACATGGAGGCACTGCCACCCCCACAAGTCCTGCACTTTGTCCTGCCACTTCTGCGAGGAGCCCCTGCAGCAGGAGAGGAATGGGAACTGAGGGGGGTTCGCTGAGGACCAGAAGAGGGAATCCCTCCCATGCAAAACTCACTACTCTATTTTGCCGCATGAAGGACAAACCAAACGGTCCCCCCGGCAGGAAGGGAGCGGGGGTATGGTGATGCCTGACACACCTTAGCCAGAGAGCAAACAAGAAAGGGGGAGGTGAGCAGGATTTATGACTGTGACCCTTGAAGCTTTCAGCACATTTTACTCTATATACGGGGTGGTTTTCTTCGACTGAATTGCAACACCATAACAACCTCCTGCACTCAGCAACAGAGGGGTGTGTATGTGCCTGTGCATTTCAAAATAAAATCAAGTATGAAACCAGTGAGAATTATATTAAATAAATAATAATTAAAAAAAAAACTAGAAGAAAAGCAATAGTATGAGAACTGAGAAGAAGCTTTTTCACAGGAACTGTCTGCTCTTTACCTTTGGGTCAGTGTATTTGCCCAACACATAAACAATATTGCTCACACAACTCAGAAGGAAATCTGACCGGCAGGGCAGGCTGCCTGGGTGGGGAGATATTTTTGTCCTAAGGCCCAAAAGCGGAATGAACAATATTGAACAGAGAGCACAGGTGAAATGCAAGGCGAAGGAAGGCAGCTATGGGACAGCATGGGGAAGATGGGTACGTGCCTTGGTGGATGAAAGCAAGATCCCATGCGGTCAGAGGGAGCAGCCTAGAGAGACGGGAAGTGGGAGGTGGGAGTGGGAGCCAGAGATGGGGAGAGTGGAAAAAATAGGTGAGCCTGTGGTGCTCCCACAAGGAGGGGAAGAGTAGGAGGAAAGTTGAGCTGAGCTGTGGTCAGAGGCTGCTCAGCCCAGAGCTTTAAAAATGAGGATGAAGAGCTTGACCAAATGTGGAAAGGAAGATGGATGGCAGTGGAAGGAGGGAAGGTAGGGAGGGCGCCGGCACTGCTGGGTGCTGCAGGGGGGGGACCTGCCATGCCCAGCGCAGGGTGAGTGCAGAAAAAGAAAGGAAGAGAGCCATCAGTGCAAGGCTCCCAGAGCAGCAGGAGATGTCCTGACATCCCCAAGAGGTGCTGGGCACTGTGGTGGTGGGAACAAATGGCCCTTTCAGGGACCTCTGCAGTAAACACAAAGGAGGAGATAAAGCTCCAGCTGGAGAGGCCGCTTGGCTTCAAGGTTTCAAGGGAGATTTCCTCCGCCTTAGAAAGACCAAGGTATGTTTGCGGCTAAATGTCCAGTCTATGGATGGAGGGGAAAGCCCTCCTGACCCCTTGCAGGCAGGCCAGCACTGGGGAACATCACAGTAGAACAATGTGAAGGAGTGCGGGTGCAGCTCCTCTCCCTAATGATATCTTCACCCCATTCATTGTGTTAGCACCTTCTTCATTCTCAGGTCCTATTGCCACAAGCCTCCCTGATCTCACTCCCCCAGGAGGAGGACCCCCCTCAGCATTTTGGGATCACCTTCACATATCCCAACCAACAGAGAAAGTGTCCCTGTGATGGGCTCTTCCAGGGAGCTATCACCCAGAGGCAGTGGCTCAGCCCTGCAAGAGGCAGAGGATGCTGGCAATGTCACTCACACCTTGGCCTGGCTTCCTCTGCATAGTCAACCCTTGTCCCATCCCATACTGTCTCATCCTATCCCACTTCATCCTATCGCATCCTCAGGACAGGAGCAGCAACCATGGGAAGAAGTGGCTATACTGAAGCAGCAACAATGCAAAGGAGATGCAGGAAAACACAAATTGAAGGCCCACCATGAAAGTGTCAGCAGATAGGGGAGCAAATGCCTGGCGCCAGGGAGTGTATCTCCATTGGGTCGCATCTCTGATCCTGTCTCCAAGTGCCTCTGTGTACGGAGCTAGGTGAAGTGTGGTAAACGGTGCTACGTGACCCAGGGAAGCCACACTTGAGTGGTTTTGAAGAAGAACTGTCACACATGGGCTTTCTTTGAGGTCTCATCCGGACTAGTTCTCTGACACTGACAGTCATGGCTGCTGTCATTATGTCTGTTCTTCGCAGCACTGGCAGGGGAGATGGCGCTGCGGGTGCCTTTCTTACTCCACAGCGCAACCTGACCCAGTAAGGGTAGGAGAAGTCCTCCTGAGGCCCCATCTGCCACACTGCTCTCACCCCTGCTGCCAGCAGGCAGTGAAAACAGAGCGGAAGTGATGGTTTTCCAGCAGGGATTATTTTCCTAAGGATTCCTATCCCTTGTGAGTCACTAGAGGTTTTTCCACTGACTGCAAGGAATGAATTCCCAGCACTGAGATATGCAAAAAATGCATGAGGTGGTCAGGAATGCTGCTTTATTTGCTTTTAGGACACCGTTGGGTTATAAAACGACTTTGATTAGGGTGGAGATACAGCGAATTAAGATTTAAAGGCCACATCTTCAAGTGAAACATATGGGGACAGCTTTCTCTTTCCGAAAGATCTATACTACTCCAAAACAAAGTGCTAACCTGGTATCCGTTTAGCCCACTGTGGGCTTAATGCAATCCTTTTGTCCATGAGAAGCATTTAAAGTTGGGCTTCGGTGCAAGATGACCATAATCCCACCATGAGATTTTGTAGCACAGGGCACCTTCCTCCCAGCTTCCCCAGATGTCAGTCGAGCAGTTCCATCCCACACTGTCGGAAGAGCAGGTCAAGATAGTCTCAAAAAAACAGACAGCAAGTAAAAGCAAAGTTCAGGGTTTTAAAAGCCAGCAGTCTGTGTGCAGCTGAATAAATTCTCTGAGTGGTTACTGCACAACTTTAAAATAACTAGTCTGGGGAAAAAGGCTGCGTTTACCTACAAATATCCATTTACCTGCAAAGAGAGTACTTTTTTCTGGGCTTTCTTGGAAAGAGCCTTCCAGATGGGATCATCCCAACCATCACATGGGGAGGATTTGCAAACTACACGTCTGTGCAGCGAGATGGAGACTCTAAGTGTTGGTTTAGACCTTCTGGAGAAGGTCAATACCCTGTTTAACTTCCATTAAAGTCACTCCAGTCACTTTTGATAGTACTGAATAGCAAAGGGAAAAAGAGAAAGATGAAAACAATCTTAAAAGCTTTTCAAAAATACCGTATTCTTAAAGAAAGCTGCAATTGCTTTAAAGTGGCTCTAAAGGGAAAGAAAGTGTGAAAGAAAAAATGTTTCTTCACTGATTCCCAAATTATGGGCTGGGCACTGGGACAGCTGAGTTGTGATTCAGTACTTGTTGGACATTGAGACTGACTGGCCGTCGCCCTCAGCACTGCTGATGTGAGTCTGCCTGATGGTCAGATACCAGTGGGGAGCGTGGGCTGGGAAATGTCCCCTGGTCCCCCTGCACTTTGGGCACAGCACGGAAAAAGCAGCATGAAAGTCAGGCTCTGATAAGATGATAAGATGACCCGATTGTTGGATGGGGGGNAAAGAGCTGGAGGGAAAGGCCGTAAGAAATGGTTTCTGTCCAGAAGGAAGGGAAGCACTGGTCCCAAGCTCAGAGACACCACAACTGCTTTCTGCAATGCCTAAGTGTCGCACTGCATCTAAAGTTCTTGATCGGCCTTGCTCAGCCAGCTCAGCTCTGGCAATAAAGGCACTGTACTACTCTTTCATATGTTCCCCTCAAACAATAATCTAGCAAAAAGCACTGTGTTCAAAAGAGCTCTGCAGTTGCCGTTTGAGATTTATTTTAACTTTTCAGAAAAACAAAACCTCAGAATCAAAACAAAAAGAGCCAGAAGAGACTGTGGGAAACTTTTTCCTAGATAAATGTGAAGTTAGATTGTTTTGCTCTTTCCACCCTGGCAGGGCTGTTGGGATGCCACCCGGAGAGGACAGAGGATGTGTGGTCTAATGATTAACAAGGCTGGAGGAGCCTGAGTCCAGACATTGAAAATGTACAGAAGCACCTCAGGCAAATTGCTAATTGCCTGTGACTTATTCCCATTTATCTGAGGGGCGGTGGCTCAGTCCCGGGAATGCAGTGAGCGTTTAATCAATCAGGGCTCGATTGCTGCTTTGAAATCCTGCTTTCCAAAACATGCAGGGTAATTGAAGGAAGTCCTTCATTCTTCTCATCAGCAGGGATCACGCCATGCTGATGGAGCAGACCCGCATGGAGCAGACCTTTCCCAAGCCTGGTTGGTCCCCCTGCCTGTCAAGATGACCTGTCTAGTGTGATGGTCCATGGCTAGAAGAGATGGCAGTGTTTCAAAGAACTTTCTTTGAACCCACCAGACAGACCTGTGAGAGGGAGACTGCAGCCAAACTGAAGACAGGCAACCAGAGGACCGTGGCAATTGTTGCACTGATGAGAGAGGACAGCCAGTTTGCAACCCCAGCCTTGAGAGGTGGAACTGAAAGGAAGCAGGGAATGTGGCCGTGTTCCTGGGAGGAAGGAAGAGACTTGCCTTGGAGATGAAGATGGATATGGAGATGATGGAGGTGGAACAAGCTGCAGTAACTATGATCAATAGAAAAGTCAGTGGCCTTTAATTAAAGCTCCCCTGTGCTCTGCAGACTGGTAGGGCCAAAACAGTCATCTGAATGGCGAGTTGGAGTCAGCAGCGAGCTCTGCACTGCCTCGTGCCCGTGGCTGCACCCATCCCCTCAGCTCCCCAGCAGGGAAGCAGGACCACCCAGAAGGCCCCCAGCTGTCGCCCTGGGCTGCAGAAGGGTGAGCCTGTGCCCCCCACGCAGCACCCGTGATGGGAGACCATGCAGCCAGCACGCAGCCGCAGAGCTGGAATGGGGTCGTCCATCAGCTGTGTGGAAGGAAGCCAAGTGAAATTTTTTTAGGCGTCTCCAACAAGAAGAAGGTTAGCTATTATTACTAGATAAGGCATTTTCCAACTAAGTAGGATATTTTAAAATGCCCCATTCCCAAATAAGAGTTTCTGAGAAGCCTGAGCAAAAACAAAGCGTCAGAACCCATCAGCTCAAGCTCCTTATGCCTCTGTCTCGACCCCCTCGGCCTCGCTTCCCCCTTTGCCTTCTTTCGAGGAAGAAAGAAAAAATGTTGAAATTGGAAGGCTGCCAGCAGGACTTAAATTTCATTTTCCAGCAGCCTCGGCTGCCACAGCAAACCATGCAGGGTTGTGCTCCAGTGCTGGGCAAGGGTGTGACCTGTGAGGACAGTCCTGCAGCACCACAGGGCTGGTAGCTGCAGCCGCTGCTGATTTCTACTGGGGACCCAGGGGCTCCTAGAGGTGGGACCAAGTGGGGTAGTATTCCCCACTTCGTGGGTGGAATTGTAGGCACTGGGAGTGCTATGGGGGCAGGGGGCACCCTGCTCTTCCTCTGGGGGTTGCTTGCTCTCAAGGATGTTAGAAGCGATCTGATGGCTTCAGAAGGGCTCAATCCTTTTTCACCACTAGCTTTGTGCCCCTTGCTATTGAAATCAATGCCCTTTGCTATGGTTTCCCTTCTTCTGTGGGATTGTTGCCCACCTTCAGAGCTAGCACCCATATGCCCAATCTGCCTGGGGCAACCTCATTGTGGAAAGTGCCCAAGGAGGACAACCCCTCTATCTACTACAAAATGTCCTATGTCACACTTTGTAGTGGCCTGCTGTGTTCAGATGCGGTGGCCGGGTGGCCCCGCTGGTGACTCAGCACCCTGTTGCAAAGTCACCGAGGCGGAAGTGCTTGCTGCACTCCTCATTGAGGTGATGAGCTGAACTTGTGATGGAGGTCTCCAGAGACCAGAGCATCCACGTTTCACCACGCTTCACTGCTACTGGCAGTTTTATGGCAGCAACAACTCTTGGGCTGTCAGGCAGCGCCGAAACTGCGTGTGCCTTTGAGACGCCATAAATGCCGGGGTCGCCTCCTCCACCTTTGCCGGGCAAGATGCACGAGCGCAACGACTTCCCGTATTGCAGCGCTGTCTTCCTGCCAATCCTCGTTCCTGCTGACGTCTGACGAAAGGCTTGTCAGATAACCTCAGGGGTCAGCCTAAGGCCAGGGGAGAAAATAGTGCCAGGGCCAGCGCTCGGTCACTCCATCACCGCAGCCCTCGAATGCGAGAGCAGGGAGAAGTGGGTTGAGAAATATGAGGTCTCAGGGAGAATTGCCACGGCTCCCCGGGGAGCACGCAGCAGGGAAATGCCATCGATTCATGCTTCCTAATGAATGGCATTGCCACATGACTGAAAAAAAGGAGAAGTGGAACAGAGGAGAGGCTGTGTCTTTACCTTCTCCCCATCTGTCCTCTTCCCCCACTCTCTCAAGCTCATCCCAGGTCCTGTTTGTTGGGATTCACTTATTTCTCCCTCTCACCAGACTGCAGCTGCCACAGTTTCTCGTGGTGGAAGAGGTACATACTAAGATACCATTTCACTCCCTGTTAGCTCTAGTAATGATTCCCCAAGGTACAGAGGAACTTTCTCCAGTAACACCCTTTTTTTCCAGCAGCTGAGCCAGGACCCCCTCACAGCCACGATGAACACCAGGACCCATCAGAGGTCATTACCCTGCTGTGACTATTCTGTGCCATTCCCTTCCCCTCTGCAGACATGTGCCACACTGGAGCCCAGCGCCCAGGCCTGGGGATGTCCAGAGCGGGTGGCTGTGCTTCACTACCCTGGGGAGAAGCACAGCTCCTACGTGAAGGTGGAGGTAATTGGATTGCTTGGAAAACAGCTGAGGGGTTGAATTTCTTCAAAAGGTTGACTTCTCCTGAGAGCTCCAGGCTGGTTCCAACCATCTGCAGCCTCTCAGGCAGCCCCCACATGCTCCAAATCATCTCTGATGCTGCCCGTAAAGGGGGGGTGATGCAGCCCAGGCATATTTACCTTGATCCGGTGTACACAGGGAAAAAATAGTTCAGTGACCGGCAGTAGTTATTGCTCTGAGTACCTGCTAAAATGTCCCTGTGTGACTGCAGTTCTTTGTTTTTCAGTCGCTGACCTCTCTTGCTGCTCTGCACTAGAAAACCATCCCACCTTTTCTGTTTCCTCCTGAAGGATCACTGGCTGCCTCAGTGGAGAAAGGATTTAGGGGATTCTTCTGGAAGAATCCTTTCACTTTTAGGGACATACCACAATGACAAACATATACATGCCATACGTATAGATATATATAAATAAAATAGTCATGCATGCAGCTACGCTTTTCTTTCAGCTATAAGTTCACTTCTCCCACAGAGTGCCTCCTTCTACAGCTCATCCCACGTCCTTTATCCCTAGTCACTGTCTCCATGGGACTTCCATCATCCCTCAGGCTCAAATGCATAGGAGCTCCCCCTACATCTCCTGTCCACCCCACGGTCTGCACCGTGTATACAGCATCCCACAGTTTGCCTTCTCACTTGTGAGCTCTGAGATGTTCACCAGGCTCCAGTGAGACTGAACTGAAATGCTTTTAAAAGCCTTTAAGGGGTATCATTCAACAGCCTGCAGCAGAAACAGCCTATGTGGCTAAGGAGCCTACATCCTGACTTGTCATTCCCCATCTAGGTAGAAGACAACAAAGAGTTGAAAATGTTGTTATGAAAAGCCCCCTCACAAACCCCAAGGCAGTGAACAATGTTATTTTCTACGGGGAAAGGTGCTGCCAGCCCACTAACCAGGGGAGACCTTTGCCACCTGCAGTAGAAAGTGTGGCTGCCATCCCATGCTAAGAAGGGTCCTCTCCCAGCTGGCGCCAAAAGTTACGTCCAGCCCCCTTGGATAAGCCACCTGTGACAGGCCGAGCTCCACTGTGATCCCACCAGCAGATACTGCAAGGAGGAGCCCGCCGCCCTCCCTGGGAAGAGGCCGTGTTCCTACAGTGCCCAAGTCAGCACTATAAAGCTGCACGTCAGGGAAGATTAATAATTCAGGAATAAACTGAAGCCTCTATTGTGTTCTGAGTAGGCTGTCGTATTTACTTATCATGACAATGTCTGAACTCCTTCCGGTAATGCGCTCAGCTATCTGATGAACATTTGGCATGTTTGTTCTCTTGTCCTCTCCCCAAAAAGAGAAGCACTGGTCTGCCCTATTGATTGGACAGTGGGAAGCACTTGCTCAAGTGCTGGACACCATTTATCAGACAGTGAGATAAACCTACTGCAGGTGTTCAATGTAGGATCTAACAATCCAAGGTAGTAATGAAAAAGAACCACTTGTGGTCCATTGAAGGCTAGAAACCCCTGAAGAAGGGTTGTCAATTGGCTTGGTAGCTCTCCCTGCAATCTAGGGTAGTTGTTGAACTCACATAGACCACTGAGACCGATTTAGGCTCTTCAGTTTTCCTCAGCAATTCCTGGAACTGTTCTCGGACAGCTTTTCCTGAACAAGCTTGTCTGCCAGCACCCCTGTCCCAGAGTGCACATGTGACTCAGCTCATCCATTTCAGTTGAGACACCCAGGAGTAGATACTGTGCTTTAAATTCACAACTGTCACTAATACCAGATAGGTCTTCTGCGTGGACAGGCTTCTGTAAAAACCAAGAGCGTTATGGAAACATTCATGGTCACCCAAGCTAAGAATGTAAATACAGTCAGAAGTTAGAGTGAAACATGCTTACTTTCCTGTCAGCTAAACCAAGGGCCTGCAACTCCTATGGGAGGTGCTTAATGAGAAAGGAAAGAGTGATTGAAATCAGCACATTTCATGAAAGCAGGACATCAGGAGATCCCTTCTGAGAAGCCTTGAAATGGGATGACCTGAAGCTGTCTGGTTTACAGGAATCCGCAGCATCCAGCACGGTCTCTCCGTTAGCTGGATGGAAGGAACAGCTTAGTCACTGTTAGGGGAACCATTCACTGAGAGCTGAAACCTTCGCCTCCTGTTGCAACAGAGAGGTTGTTGTTTTTTTCTTGCCCACCACTTATGTCACTACTTGTGCATGGCAGACAACTCTCCCCCACTTCCCAGCAAGTTTTCCGTGTCACTGAGTCACACCGTTGATGCCCCTGTGGGTAGGTGCCCAAAAATTAATATCTCCCAGGGAACATTGCAAATACCTTGGCTGAACAGCCGTTGTGGTACAAGAGAGCTCATGCTCATGGGTGGTATGATATTTGGGTAATGCTGCAGTCTCTTACTGAAACTGCAGCTCTTTGTAAGAAGGAACAAGGGTCCTCCAGGGGCTTGACTCAGTGGCCATGAGGTAAATGCCTTTCAGTAGAGGCCAGCTGAAAAGTTCCCTGAGATAAAAGGCGACTCCTGCTGATCCCAGTGGGTCTTTACCCAGGGGTTAAGGGTCTGGAGTTAGGTTTGCAGAGGGATTAAGATGTTACTTTTCTTCATGAGCTAAGGGTGAGTCTGTCCTGTCAAAGCCTTCCTGGCAGCAGTGCTCTTGTATTCAAGGTTTTGAGAATGCAGACCTCCCAGTAAAGGGATTTAAACCCACATTTCCCATCCCATATGACACTGCATAGCATGACAGGGTCAGAAGAGATGATCTCATTCCCTCCTGCTGAAGCTGTTCCACTTGACATAGATAAATTAAGTATTGATGCAAGTATTGATTACTGTTGTGCTACGTATTGGAAAACCTACCCTCATCCTTTAGTGGACGTTTTTCCATCTCTCTATAATTAGATGCTCAGGCAGATACTCTTTCCCCCTGAGGAGGCAAAGCTGGATTGTCACAGTATCCTATAGACTAGGGCTGGTAGGCCAAGTGGGAGGATAAGGCACCATTGCCCTGGGAAGCAGAGGGAGAACACTGCCCAGGACAAGCAGTGGCTGGTAGCGAGAGCAGTACCACCAGCAGAGTCCGCACCTGAGGGCGGCAGGTGCCAGCTTGTTTAGAGCCTGTGTTTGAAAAGCACAGTGAGTGCAAAGGGGAGGAGATTCTCTGAGAGGGCTGCTGTTCATTGGAAATCACCAGTTGGGACTGGGAAGACCCCAGGTAGAATGTTTCTCAGGAAAAGGCTCACCTGGCACTGTAGTCTGGGTGTGACTTCTCTTTTCAACAGCATTTATGAAGCCATTATATGAGGCCTTATCTGCAATCAGAGGGAGCTGGGACTGTTTAGTTTGAGGTAGAGGAGGCTGAGGGGAGACACCATAACTCTCTACAACTGCTTGAAATGACATTGTAGAGAAGTTGGTGCTGGTCTCTTCTCATGGGCAATTAGCAATAGAACGAGAGGGAAGCTCTCTTGGCTGCAAGCTGCAGCAGCGGAGGGTTAGGCTGGACATTAGGAAAAAGTTTTTCACAGAAAGAGTGGTCAGTCAGTGGAATCAGCTGCCCAGGGAGGTGGTGGAGTCACCATCCCTGACTGTGTTTAAGAGTAGATTGGATGTGGTGTTGAGGGATCTGGTGTAGGGGAGAACTTGTAGAGTGGGGCTGATGGTTGGACTCGATGATCCCAAGCGTCTCTTCCAACCAAAATGATTCTATGATTCTATACTGGCAAGGCACAGGGTTCGCACTGTCCTTCAGGCCAACATAGTAGAGCCACATGCATCTCCCTGAGCAAAGCCCAGTGAACTGTTGCAGCAAACTGGTGGTCACTGTGCTTTTGCTTAGGGAGTTTGGAAACTGGGTGAGGATCACACCTCTTTATATCCCAGCTTAACCCAGCCTGTCTGTAGCATAGATGTGGTCTGCATTAATCACTCCCTCTACCTGCATGCAAACATCTTTTGAAAACACCTTAATGCTCTTACATTTTGGAAGCCCTTCATGTGCAGAATGCAAACAAAGCAGAGTCGAGGAGTCTTACAAATACTAAAGCCCTGAAAACAGAGCAGGGCAGAACAGTTCCTCCTGCTACAGGGTTTGATCTATGTCCTTTTCAGATTTCGCCATGAATGACAAGATTAATGCAGGTCTTATACCATAGAGACATTTGGGGGAGAAACTGAGTAGTTTCAGTTAAACCGATACACAAATACAATGGTTTCATATCT
Organism: Jacana jacana; assembly: GCA_013400555.1. Taxonomy (NCBI): domain Eukaryota; kingdom Metazoa; phylum Chordata; class Aves; order Charadriiformes; family Jacanidae; genus Jacana; species Jacana jacana. The sequence goes on along the minus strand of VZTM01040723.1, from coordinate 168,851 downwards.
ATGAGGCAAAATTAAAAGGAAATGTTTTTTGGGTCAAAACAGCTGATGAATCAGCAGTAAAGTTTCCAAGGATGCTGCAATTAAGGTACACATACGTCGGAGATGAATCTGCCTGGACCATCCCCAAAGCCTCGCAGCAATCTGCCATGTGGGTCTGACCTGGAGCCACTGATAATCTCTGGGCTTTCTGAGATGTCATGGGGCTGTGTGCCAGCGCCATTCACTGACATAGAGTGCATTCACTTCAAAAGTAGGAAGTAAACAATAGGTCAGATAAGAACTGTCACATGTTTTCTCGCAAACAGTGAAAACAAAACTTAAATAGGCCAGTTTTTTGTAACACCCTGTAAGCTAAAGCTCCGCTGTCTGTCAGTAAAGGCAACCTTGAGTATTTACTGGCGCTGAGGGAGACAGCCAAAACATTTAGCAGTTTATCATCCTCTCTGTAGGGTGAATATTTGCACATGGTGGAGCTTTTCTTTTTTCTTTTTTTTTTTTTTTTATTCCTGAAATCAACTGAGAAGTGCATGATTTCTCACTGAAAACACCACCGTTTTCTGCAATTCTGCCAGAATCAATAGATTCCAGCAATGCCTTTGATGTGGAGATGTGCCAGTGAAGCAAACTCGCCCGCAGACTGTTTTTAATGCTTTGGGCGTGTGTGCTCTCCTTGGAGAAGAGTGGGGAGAGAGAGATGAAAGGAAAACACAAAACGCATTCTACATGACACCTTATCCCACCCAGAAGCAAAGAAGCACTTCAAGCTCACAGTTCCTCTCTGAATGGTGCTTCTGTCAACATTAAAGCAACATTGCCTAAAGCACATCTATCTTTGGGGCTATCTATCAGATCCCTTTCTAAGTTTATAACGTGCGTGCTCCTCGCTGCTTATGCCGTACACCGGGAAAGGCAATCTTTGGTGTTTCTCCACAGGTTACAGCAAGGTCAGGACCGAGCACTGTACATCCTTTCTCTTCCTAAATATCGGACACTTAATCCCAAAGGCTCTGTCACCGAGGTGGAAACGTACCTACAAGGATACCTTCTCTCCGGTCTGCCCGTAAGGTTGCCTCTGCATACAGAACCCAGCAGCCGCATGGGAAGCCTTCTCTGGAAGGCTGCCCCGAGATCTGCAGCTTAAGGATGAGTTTATGTAGGCTTTCAGGCAGAAATGAGGCAGTTTCTTCCTGCTTTAGGTTTTTGTTTAAAGCTTGGCAAGAAGGGACTTATCCTTGCATTGACCTATCCCAGAGACTTCTGAGACAGACAAAGCAAAACAGACCATAAAGTCACCTGGGTGGTGGTCCCAGCTCTGGCCTGAAAAAAAGTGTCCTTGTCAACTCCCAGCCCTGCTTCAGCTCCCCAAGGTGTCTCTTTTTCTGGATATTTTGAGAACAATCACACACTAGTTACACATAATTTGCATCCCATTAAAACTAGGAGGCAAGTCTCAGCTGCTTTTGGCTTATCAGTGGAGGAGCATGTGCTTACCTAAAGGGGCAGAAGGAGGTGTTATGATTTAGGCACTCAATAGTCAGGGCCTAGGTAAACAACATCATCCATTTCTAGTGTATTACAGGTGTTTGCATGCCGAGGAGGCTACACCTCCCTTCCCTCCACTGCCCCCAGGAGGAAGGTCCAAGTGCTCTGCAATGTCACAGCAATAGCAGTAAGGTGTTTTAGGAGACAAGTCCCCATCTGCTGTTGCTGTTTGAGAGGAACAGGCTTAGTAAGCAAAGCCCCAGCCAGCCTGGGGAAGCACTTGGCAAAGATGGAGCAACCCTACGCTTTGTGCCAGCACACACAGATCTGAGTCTCTGTGGTCAGTTGCTCCTCAGGTAACCCACTGTCCTTTGCCACTGACAGGTAGAAAGCCAAAGAACTGAGCAGGACAAGTGGTAGCTTCCTTCTTTAATGCCCTGGTGGGAGTTACTTGCACAGAGGAAAAACATTCAATGTTGAATGCTACCGCAAGCCTCTGAACCATGACACAGATGCAAGGAGACCCCCTTCTGTATGGATGCCTCTGCACGTGCCCCGCTAACCATGCAAAAGCTCAGGCTGCAATGAATTGTCAGGATGGGGGAACGGAGTCTAGATTTTGGGGCAAAAGTTACAATTATGATCCTCCAGTTGAGCAATATCCTGCGTCAACAAAAGTTCTTGAAGAAACAAATTAAGAGAAAAGGAAAACATCATGCATGGTTGAAAGCCTGCATGATCCTCAGCTCTTAGAGCTTCTCTGCCTCCTGGAGAGACCACGAGAGTTTGATTGATTCCTCTGACTGACGGAGAGGAGGCAACTGGGGAACACTATTAATACCTCTGGCTCCAATGGGTGAGCAGTCGTGGTTTGCATCTCATGAATTTCAGTAGGAGCCTGATAGAAACAGAAGGCTCTTTTGCTGTTTATGGCCCATGAACAGCTGTTTGAGAGGAGAAACATCTCTGCACTGGATGAGTCTGCTATAAAAGTCATGCCAGATTTGGGGGAATTTCTGGCAGTTCTATACCCTTCTATACCACAGCTGTCCGAGCAAGGCTGAGTGCAGACACACACCCCTCTATCTCATCTCAGACCGATGTCTGTAAATCTCATAGAGAAGGCAAAATCAGCACCAGGCTAACTGAATTAACTTTAATGAAGTTATTTTTTCTGATTTATACCTGTGCATCCAGGAGAAGAATCAAGATCTGGATCTGGATCTGAATCTATTTCACCATGTCATGATTTTGTAGCACTGGGGAAGAATAACAGCTATGCACTAAACTGGGGACAAATGGTTACATTCTGGGCTGTTTTACAGTGGTGTAAGTAAAGAGAGACAGCTTTACTGTTGATGGAACCTCTCCAGCAGAGATCTGCTGCTCTGACACACATTTCATACTCACACCAAGGTAAGCAGAAGCAAAACCTGGCCGGCACCACTGGCCAAACAACAAATGAACTTGGACATCCCTGTTCCATACACGCTTGCAGAGAATAACAACCCCAGTAATTCCATTTATTCACTCCTGTGCAGTAGGGCCCAAAATCTTGTAAGAAATCTGGCAATGGACAGTTAAAGGCACCGACAGAATGGGATGACTGCTGTTTTGCGTTTAACAATTTAATTTAACAATTAATCCACATGTCACGGGGAAGAACAGCAGCCTTTCTCCTACGTGAACAGTCTCATAGGGTTTTTCTCAACACTTGAAAATGTCTATATGCACGCTGATGTGCCTATGTGGGTGTGTAATCATGGTACTGTGCAGAGTGGGACACAGAGTGAGACGTGTCTTCACTGAAGACGGGGTCACTTATGAAGGGGTTTGGGATTTTTTTTCCCCCAGTCTTTCCCTGACCGCAGCAAACATTTAAGATCTGTGAGAACTTCCTTTGCTACTCATGTGCCTGGTGAGGACACACTTTGGAAATAACAACTGCAAGGGAGAATTGCGCCCCAAGTTCCTTCCTTCTGCTGCACCAGGGCAGCTTCTGCTGCAGCACTTCTTGGTAACTGGCTTTTTGCTTCTTCATCCCCCAGGAAAGACAAGGCAGCGTTTTACTGCAAAGCCCTGTGTGTGCCCATGAGTTCACATGTGTGTGTGTGCAGCCAAAGAGGACTTTTTTCTGATGGGAACTTGGAGTAGGATGGGTGCAAAAGCTGCACAGCCACATGCTCAGGGCTTGTAGGAAGCAGAGCGGTGGGAATCAATAAACAGAACAGGAGGCTGAATGCACATGTCCAGGCTTCCAGTACAGCCTGACTAGGGAAGAGTTAAAAGCAGAGCTCGGGAAAGTTTGTCCAGATGACTTCCTGATGGAGTTTATACAAGTATAGTGTGCGCAAGGACGTATGTGCCTACGTGCCACTTCTCCCGAAGCAGCCTGAGCTGAGCAGAGGGAGAAAAAAAAAAAGAAAAGAATAAAACCATCACAGATGGGTCCAGGCTGCAAACAAGCATCTGATGAATGTGCAGGGTCATCACACCCCTCTCATTACAAACCCGCCGGACAAATCTGTGTAATGCCTCCTCTGCTATGTAGCCCTCTTGCCACACAGCAAGGGCACAAACAGCAGAGGCAGGGGCAAGGCAGGGCAGTGGAGAGGCAGAAGAGGACATTAGCAGGAGGAATTCACAGTATCCCAAACCAGCTGCCAGTTGTTCAGCTCTCAGTACCTCCCCAGCAGTCAGGGAGACAATGCAGGCATCTGCAGTCACTAGGATGCCAGGGCGATGCAGAGGTGATGGCAGGGAGATGGCAAGGAGGTACCAGGGTGATGCCTGTAGGTGCAGCTGGGAGCTGTGAAGTAAGTACAAACACACAGGTTGGTGTCCTGAGACTTAGCCTGGACAAAAGTATCAGTGAAACACTAGCACAAGCTTATTAGCATGGATTGTAAAAAATTGTTTGGGACATTGGCACCCGAGCTGTCCCCTCTTCCCTGCTAGCTGTGCATGTGCTCTGTAGGTGGCAAGCCTTCAGAGTTACCTTAATACACTAATATGCATGTCCTGCTGCAGAGATGTGATAGCCCGGGCTGCTAACCCAGAAAGAAATGGCCTTGCATAAGCACAGGAACTCTATTTTCACAACCCTGATTGCTCTGAGGGAAGGATTTGCAGAGATGAATAAGGATGCATTTGGTCTTCTCATAGCTACCCTGCACCACTTTTAGCTGGGGCTGTACCTAGTGCTCTCTGTAGCAGCGGGAATTAGATGTTGCAGCCAAGTGAACATTAGTTTGTTCAGTGATTTGCACCAGACTTACCTTCTAGATCCTTACCCTAACTTTGGGTTAGAGTTCAATAATGCAGCTATATGCTAAGACATCTCAGCATGTATATGAAGAGGGGAGCACAGAGCTGGTATGGGTCCAAGGCAACACTTGGGACTAACAGCCTCAACTGCTTTGACACTGAGCCGTTACAGCCATGTTCTGAGCAGGGAGCCCTCGCTGGCCTCCCAAAAGGGAGGAGTGGGAGCAAGGGGTTAGGGACAAACCAAGGACTACATGCAGTGACCTGCCTGATAGACTGGCCGGTTCTAGGCAGGTCAGTAAGAAGGCAAACTCCTTATTACTCACATTTAGCAGTAAGTCAACCTTACTCTTAATTACGTCATTCCTCCAGAGCGCATTGGCCTCCTCCTACTTCAGGGCAGGATAAGAGGGCACCCTCTGTGAAAGGATTAAGCATCAGTCCCTTTAGGGATGCTTAGTCAGTGAACCCGTGCTTCTCATCACATACTTTCAACCTGCTGTCATTTGATAATCTTGTGGAAGGGTTTACAAGTTTGTGCTGTCTCAGAAATTTCTGCTTGTTCATTGCAGCTGTACTCAGAGCGGATGCTCCCTGCACAATAAGCCTCTCAGTGAGACCGTAGCTAATTGCATCAGGAGGTCAAAAGAAAGGTCTTCTGAAGCGCCACCATTGCAAACCCCACCTGCATTCCCAGAGTCAAGCCAGGTTGCTTACAGATCCACCATCAGCACCGGTAACGAAAAAGCTGCAGACAGAATTTACACAAGGTGAAGCGAAAATAAAAATACCCCACACTTTTTTTCTTGACAGCTGTGCTGACTTTGGAAAGTAAGCCATGTAAATGGTAGAAACTGGTCACCGAAGTAAAATCAGTATTTTATTAATTAATTTCTTTTAGATCTGAGTGCTAACACTGAATCCTATTATTTGACTGCCTGGTTTCCAGAAGTTGTGTTATTTTGTTCAGCTGGTCCCTACTCCATTTTTTTTTATTGAGCCCACAAAATTATCTTTAACTGGAGCAATTACAAATACTAAATACTTGACTGAAATCCTCTGAAAGGCAGGTTTGATTTTTCACTTACTCCGTTCCTTTTCTAGATACTCCCTTTTTCACACTTCTGTCCAAGATCTCTGTCATTTTAATCTTGTTTCTCTAATGCCCAAAGCAAAAGAAACCTCTTGTGTTAGAGTCTGAAGTGCAGGTAGGGGAATTAAGAAGAAGATACGTTACATTTCACACCGGTAGCAAGAAGTCTGCTGAAGATGAGAAGCCAGGGAGTTGATTTTTGCAGTAATAGCTTCAGAGTTCATTTTACACCTCTTTGCATTTCATCCTCTCTACAAACTAGCACAGACTCAAGCCAGGATGATGAGCATTAGGATGAACTAAGATAGTGGAAAAGAAGTGATTTCATCTTAATGCAAGCATTTCACACTGGATTGTCTCCCGCTTGAGCTGATGTGCTGAAGAACAGAGCTGCTTACCTGTGTGCAGTGTACTTAATTTACACCGGGTACACAGCCTGCATTGCGCTGTAACCAGAAGTGTCCCTGCTCCTGGATCGCTGCCTGAAACACAGTCAGAGAGCACAGAGCATGGTTCAGGCTCCCTACCTGAACAACAGACGTCTAATGCCAGCCACTACAGTGGTTTCCCTGTTCGGGTGAGAAGGACAGGCAGCATCAAACAATGGGTGGATTCATACCAGATTGACTCCGAAACCTGAGAATCAAATCTATCTTTCCTAAGAAACAAGCTCTCTTTTCAAAAAGAAGAGTAATTTAAGGTCAAATACTTTCATCCCAAGCAACATAAAATGAAGAATAGCAAAATCTGGTTGGCGTCCTGTGTGGTTTACCAGCGGTCCCTGGGTTGAGGGGAGGAATGCAACATCACCGCCTGCCAGCAACGCAAAGGCCAGCAAGCCCTGTCGCAACACCGCGTGGCAGCAGGATGACATCAGGTCACATTACATGGGAGGGCGCCACGCAGAAAAGGTCATACCCTGGGCTCCAACCCAGCCTGTCCCACTTGGAAAGTGGGTTTTTGTACCCGGCGCTCACTGCCTTGTTCTGGAAAATGCCTGCTCAGGCTCAGCTTCCCGCAGGGCTGTGGGCAGATGCCACCCGAGCCCCCGACAGCAGCTGATGCCTGACAGGGGAGCTCTGAGCAGGCTCAGGCGGTAGGGAAAAATAAAGGAGTCCAAAGGGAGGGCTTGTTTCTTAGAAAGAGAAGGGGAACGGGTCACTCTGGGTCTGGCCAGCTGGTACAGGGTATTTCACAAACAACAGGCCTACGTGAACTGAAGTGGCTGCCGAGAGCTGCCCAGAAATGAGCTCAACCCACTTGGGAAAAACTGTAGCTGACAGCCTCCCTTGCAGGACTACTTCTCCCTCTCTTTCTTTCTTTTTGGATATTTCCTGAGCCACTGAAAGCTAAACTTAGACCCACAGGGGCTGGCAATGTCTGGAAATCCCCCCCATGGATATAATGTGTCCTCTTCATAGATAGAAATTACCATGTGGCACCCTGTTATAAAGCAGCAAGCTATGCCCTTGCAGACAGCAGCTCTCCATGAGACAGCTCCATGTCCCTCACTCATCCATTAACCCCTTTGCAACAGTGGTGAGGTTGTTTTCTGCCCAGCCCTATGAATCCCTGGGGAATGGCGGGCAATGTGATCCCCAAAGTGTGGCTGCAGTGCACAGGGTGCCATTGCCAACCCAGAATGGTCTTGCACAGTCTTGAAGTGAAAACCAACCTTCTCAGGCAGCAACTGTGCTTGATTTTGCTCAAGATATCCAGGCACCCTCCGGCACACATGGCAGTGATTGCCTCTGGGAGCTGAGCTGATGTCCCCTGGTGACGCTGCACTGTGCCTTGCCTTGGGCCCATCCAACTATCAGTACGCAGAGGAGTGCGTTTCCAACCTCAGAAGGACACTGCCCTGCCTAATTTGTTAGGTTTTTTCCACCAGAGATTTCCCAAGGGATTGAATCCAAGGTAGGCTCTTGGCTAATCCCTATTTATTAAAATGCCTACCAGATTCCATGCTTGTAGACCTGATGGTCTCGCTGCTGCAGCAAGTTGGAAGGGGAAGCACATTCTAGTTCCTGGGACATAACAGGGCTCATGTGGCTAGTGATGAGGTTGGGTACCTCAAAGGAGTGTTGGGATTCAGTGCTCGAACTATAGCCCTCATATCCTGCCTTAGGACAGGTAAAGGAAATGTAGCCACTAAACCACTCACACTGCCCATCCTTAAAAATGCCCCATGGGTTGCTTCCCTGCTCAAGGTGTAGCACAGTCATTTGCATCTGTTAATAAGGCAGAGAGGGAGGGCCCCCGAGCTTCTCACAAGAGCGCTTTTCTCACCCATTTGGCACCTGTGCAAAGGGTGATGTCCTGTCAGAGTGCCAGGCTCAGTGATCAGCCACCAAGGATATACGCTGTCAGGTCCCTAAAACGAGATATCAGCTCTATATGGGCCATATAATCTCCACTCTACTTTCACACACAAGCACTTTCCACATCCCCTTTCATCCTCCCTCATGCAGCCGCTGTGGCCAGTGTAGCACCTGCACCCCAGCATCCCAAATACAGGATGTCCTTCCCCATTTAGACTGGACATTTAGACTAGCAGACTTGGCTCAGAGCTTTCGCTGCCTGAACTGGGCTGCTGATAAAGTCCTGCCTCTACTGAAGTCAATGGCAGTTTGGCCTTTGGGTTCAGTGAGGAGTTATTTTTGCCCTATATGGAGATGGCTTGCTGTTTGGCCATCTCCAGGGACTCTGCAGGAGACATCAGGCAGAGCCCACATCCATTCTCATCCCCATCCTGCTCTGACAAGCAACTTTTTAATGCCTCAGTTTCCCCCTCTGTATCTAAAGGAAGCCCCAGTTGAAAATGCACCTTCCCCTTCCTTATGAAATTCTTTGATACAAAGATCTAAAATACAACATAAGAACTAACTTTGACCTTCTCTTTCTTTTACCGTATCCAGACCTATTTAGTGCCTATTTATGGCAACCTGGTCATTAGCACTATAAGAACAAAATCAGCACAAAGAAAGCTTTAAACCACCAAAGTGGGGTGTGCCAGGCTGTCAGGACTGCTATTGTACAATACTTTCCTCTTTGCCCTATCAAAAGACAAAAGCTTCATTTGATGATTGAAGACACAGAAACCAGAATAGTAACGGGAACTCCTCCTGCAAAAAAGGAATTCCGTACTTCCTAAACCCCACATTTCTCCTCTTTCCAGTCTGCTTGGTCCTCTTGGACCTCTCCACAAGGGATCAGAGAAGGACTCTTCCCCTAGATTCCAGTTCACCTCTTGCAGCTCCCCCCAGCCCCAGTCTGTCCTGGGCTAAGCTATTCCAGCAGTATCAGAAGAGCTTGTGATGTGTACGTTATTTTGTCGCTCTGTTTTCAGATAAACAACAGAGCAGGCAGCTGATGTGAGAAGTGGACAGCCTCTGTCAGGCAGGGAGCTGCTGCCACTTGCTGGCATCCTGTCACGTACAAGTGAAAAGGATTTTTCCTTCTGCATTTCTTCTCATGGAAGGTTTCAAAGGTGAAAACATGTTGAATGGAGGTGACACATCTGCTGAGCCTGGAGGAGTTTTGCATTTATGGTTTCAGGTTCCCTCATAGCTTTGCTGTACTATTAGCACATTTCCTTTTATTTTCTTTTTGTCCCTTTTCCTGGAGCAGGGCTTCTCAGTTCTAGCTTTAGAGCCAGGGGAAGACCAGATGCTTTGCCTCACCAACCACAGAGTCAATGAGAAGACCTGAGTTAATTAGATCTTTCATGACTGTCCCTCTGAACTAAAATCAGTCTGGAATGGGATATTCATGTTCATATGTGTACAACAGTGAGATTGGCTCAGAGAGAAAAGAACCCAAAGAATCCTATTGTGAAAACACAATGTCCTGGTGGGTTTAGTTTTACTGAAAACGATTGTGGTAGCAGCTTAGAATCATAGAATCATAGAATCATATAGGTTGGAAGAGACCTTTGGGATCATCAAGTCCAACCATCAGCCATACTCTACAAGTTCTCCCCTACACCAGATCCCTCAACACCACATCTAATCTAAAACACAGTCAGGGATGGTGACTCCACCACCTCCCTGGGCAGCCCATTCCACTGACTGACCACTCTCTCTGTGAAAAACTTTTTCCTAATGTCCAGCCTAACCCTCCCCTGCTGCAGCTTGCAGCCATTCCCTCTTGTCCTGTCGCTCATTGCCCGTGAGAAGAGACCAGCACCAATATCTCTACAGTGCCCTTTCAAGCAGTTGTAGAGAGTGATGAGGTCTCCCCTCAGCCTCCTCTTCCGCAAACTAAACAATCCCAACTCCCTCAATCAATCCTCATAAGACTTATCCTCCAGGCCTCTCACCAGCTTCGTTGCCCTCCTCTGTACTTGCTCCAGCACCTCGATATCTCTCTTATATTGAGGTGCCCAAAACTGGACACAAGACTCAAGGTGTGGCCTCACCAGTGCTGAGTACAGGGGGACAATCACCTCCCTACTTCTGCTGGTCACACTATTCTTTATGCAAGCCAGGATGCCATTGGCCTTCTTGGCCACCTGGGCACACTGCTGGCTCATGTTCAGCCTCCTGTCGACCAGCACCCCCAGGTCCTTTTCTGCCAGGCAGCTCTCCAGCCACACTGCCCCAAGCCTGTAGCGATGCATGGGGTTGTTGTGGCCCAAGTGCAGGACCTGGCACTTGGCCTCGTTGAAGGCCATGCCATTAACATTGGCCCATCTATCCAGTCTATCCAAGTCCCTCTGTAGAGCATCCCTGTCCTCAAGCAGATCAACACTCCCACCCAACTTGGTGTCATCTGCAAACTTACTGATAGTGTTTTCTATATCCCTATCGACATCATCAATGAAGATATTGAAAAGGAAAGGCCCCAGTACTGAGCCCTGAGGAACACCACTTGTGACCGGCCGCCAGCTGGATTTAACTCCATTGAGCACCACCCTTTGGGACCGTCCCTCCAGCCAGTGCTGGATCCAGCAGATCGTACGCTCGTCCAGGCCATGAGCAGCCAGTTTTTCCATGAGAATTTGGTGGGGGACAGTGTCAAATGTTTTTCTATGGTCCAGGTATATTATATCCACTGTCTTCCCCCCATCCAACAATCGGGTCATCTTATCATAGAAGGAGATCAGGTTCGTCAGGCAGGACCTGCCTTTCATAAACCCATGCTGACTAGGCCTAGCTTGATATGCTTTGAAAACACAGGCACAGGCACTTGCTGTGTATGTATATATTGTAGATATATATATATACACACACACATATATATATTTATATATATATTGTCACTACATCATTTCTTGTCTTTCATTCAATTCTATTTCAAAATGCCCATCTGGTTGCTGGAAACATAGCAAACTAACTCCAGTCTTGATCAGTCCTAGGGATGTACCCACAACTCTGCACAAACAACACTGTAGAAGACATGGCTTAAGTAATATTTTCCAGTTTGGATATGATGGAAATGGAAATCCATACCATCCTCAAAGAGGCACTAGGTTGGGTAAGTGGATGCAGCAAGGAGGGAAATATAAAAATGCAAAATAAGACTGGATCTTACAAAATGGACATCTTGCTTTGGGTGTCAGAGCCTGTGGATGCTTGGAGGATGCTGTGCTGATTGAACAGACCTTCTCTGGCACCCATGGTTTGTGGGAGAAGAGACTGAAACCAGGATGGTGACCAAGGGAGGGAACCATACTAAGCAGTAGGGATAACTGACTTGAGCTCCTAAAAACTCCCTAAAACACCCCTGGAAACAGGACTAACTAACAAAAAAAAGTACCTTTAAGTTTGAAACACCTCGAGATTATGAACCAAAGTAGGCAACACGAGGGAGTAAAAGGGATCTCACCCTAACAAAGGCAGAAGCATTTTATTGAGCCTTTCCCCAGAGAAGGCAAAGATTTCAACCCAAGGCTGAGGATAGTGAGGCAAAATGCAGCAGAAAGAAGATGAGCAAAAGATGGGGCCAGCTGATGCACAGGGCCCAGAGCTACAGCCACAACATCAGTGGGAACAAGGCCAAAATGACATTATATCTGCAGAAGCATTGCCGAAATAGCATCCCCCTGGCTAAAATGCCATAAGTCGAAGGGTCAGCTATAGGCCAGCTACTGCAACCGAGTCAGGCAATTCCTAGGAGGGACATGTTCCAGCACATCCAGCAGACCTAACATTGGCTACACCTCCTGTTATTGTGCCCAGCACTATGTCAAACCATCTGGTGGTGCCGTTCAGTGGGACAAGAGGGTCACTGGAAGAGCACGGCTCGTGCTGTGTGAGCCAGAGAGCATGAGTTAGTACCTGGTGAATTACCCCTGCTCTAACTCTACTGCATTTGAAGCAGAGAGGAGCTCAGCATGTCCCTCCCAGCACAAGAGGAAACGTCTCCCAAGGAGAAGGAGCAGATGAGAACATGAAAGCATTTGAAAAGATCTGAGGAGGCTGCCCATGCTGTCTGTGGAGCTGGCCAAGGGAGCAGAAAAGGCAAATGAGAGGAAATAATGATCAGTTATAATGTTTGTATTACACATGGAAGAAAAGAAAATATGCAAAGATGGCAAATAGTAATTGCCATTTCTCCTCTGTAACATGCATACCTTTTTGCCTGTTTTCCTGTGGAAACAAAGTGCTCTCTCCAATTCCCTTCCCCCTGACTTTAATAACTTTTTGGCCAATTGTAATTATATTTACTGAGAGGCAATGATATCAAAGATGAGTTTAGTCCCCTAAGAGTTGCCCTGACCAGACAAAGAGTAGACAATTTATCTTGTTTGGCCTTGAGAGACCAGTGTAAACTCACCATTTTCCAAGCATCAGAGAATCCATGTGTGCACATGATTTTGCAGGGGTGAAGAGGAAAGAGGCAGATTGGTGACCAAGCACCAGGAACAGCTCTGGCCAAGCTCATATGGTCTTAGATATTGAGACCAATCAAGGACTAGACACACTGTCTTGATGGTAATGTGTCTGGAAGCCATGCTACTTGCAACATCCCAAAACAAGCTCTCCTTTCACTTGCATGTGCATCCCAGCTTTCAGATGAACCCTTCAGGTAGGGTTGGTGCCCATGTTGAGGTTGGGGAGCACTGCCCTAACCCTGAGCCACCCACCCGTGGGCACCTACTTGCCCTTTCTACCCAGGGGGCAGATCACTTCCATGCCTCTGAAGCACAAGCATGAAGCTCCCACCCACGGGCGAGCGGGAGGTCATTTGGCACAGGTGCTCTCCTCCTGCTTTTTGAGGGTATATAGATAGGCAGTGCTAAAAATCAACCTGCATACACCACTGGAATCAGAAAGGAAAGTGTAACAGAATGATCATATGCCTGGTAGCAGGCCAAATGCTGACAGTGAAAAAGCCTATACAGGCTTGTTAACCTACTAAAATAACATAACTCTTTCCCCATCAGCACGTTCATATATGACTCCTGCTACAACAGGTCAGTAAAGATTGATTTAGCAGCTCTGCAGCACAAAGGGGAGGAAACGCTAGCTGAACCTGCTGGGAGGCTGGAGAAAAATGCAGTAGACAGTAGCAAAGTGTTGTGCTGGTGGAGAGCATAAGTGCTTTGGTGCTTTTCCTCTTGCTTCAGCCACCTCTAATGGTGGCTATAAATCTTTTTGCTGCCGCTTGCAGTGGGTATTTACTAATTAGGGCATCAGCACGTCTTGCACCAGTCCATGGGTCCCCGGGATAGCCTAGCAAAGGAGCAGAAATAGTTTTGCAAAGAAGGCTGGTTCAAAGAATGAATGTCTCAGCACTGGTCTCTCCACTGCTCTGGCAGCAGCGCTAGGAAACTGAGGATCACAATACAGAGAACAAGGTTGTTAATTCTGCCTAAATAACAGACTGCGTTTCCTCCACCCGGCTGTTCTGGGGAGCTAATTACACAGATTCCCAACTCAAAGAAATATAAAACAGTCTGCAAACGATTGCAATGTTGATGTGTTGGCAGTCCAAACCATGACATATGGTCCTTCAGTATGCCATTCCAGAGAACAGGCTCACGAGCAACGCTCATTACGCAAAATAATGTCGTAAATAACAGAAAGAGGCTGATTTTAGAAATGCACTTGAGGTGGCCTCCCTGCTTAGCCCCACAAGAAGACAGTGTTTCACAGAGCTGCTGCCAGCCTGGTGATAGGTTCCCAAATGAACTTTCCTTGAGGGGGAAGGAAGGTGAATCATATCCAGACAGGATCCCATCCCTGCTCAGTTAATACCCACACAAAAACTTTGCTGAAACAGTGCTAAGGTTGCAAAGATTTTGGCACCAGTGCTCACTGACCACTGTGTATGTATGTCTGTGCCACCAGCCCTGTTTTGGGAGTGTCCTGAGGTGGTGTGCCAGCCCTCAACCTGCTCATCAGTGGGATTCCGACCTTGAAGTTCACCACCCAGACCCCTGACATGGACCTCCTGGAGTAAGGGATACCTGCACAGACCATTTGTAGGCCAGGAGGGGAGAGGGGTGAGTCATGTGCATCCCATCACGCACCTTCACCCACAGCAGCCACAGGCGGTTTGGCAACCTGCGATCCCAGCTGAGAAGCTGAGCATTCCTCCTGGTAGCACTTGGCTTGAAATGCCATTCCCTGAAAGTGAGACCCTTTCTCTCTCCTCTTCCTTCATGCTGATCTTGCCTGAGCTCTTCCTCTTCCTCCACGCTGGCAGCATCTCACCTTGTACCTTTGCAGCCTGACCCACTGCCACAACACCACCTCAGCCCCTGAGCAGACCCACTGCTCATCCACTGTTCCCCACAGATACACAGGCCTTCAGCAGAAACCCTCAGGAGCAGAGCAGCACTTCTGTCTAGCAAGTGTAGAAGTGAATTTCCCTGTGCAAAGGTTAAAGACAGAGCTGATTTATTTTCTGCTTACTCTTGGGGCTACAAAGTTCAGCTGCTCAGCAGCACACAGCAGCATCCCTGTATCAAGTTGCTCAGGGCATTGAGATCAAAATTTTGGCCCAGAAGATGGGTAAGCTGGGCACCCCTGCCCACATCCTCAACTTACCCTCCTCCTGCCCCATCAGGACTGCAGGGTGATAGGGAAAAAGCAAGGGGGAGTGTGACCCACCACACTGCTCCTCCCTTGAGCTCACTGTTTTGCTGCTTGTAGCCCTGGGTGATGGGTTGTTTTGATGTGCCCAGCACCTGCTCTGCGTGATTTGCTGCAGAGTTTATTATTCCAGGAAAGGCTAGAGGGGCACAGTGCCATTGCATTTGTCTGCCTTACTGCACACCGAGATCCCAAATTCTGCTGTCCTGCTGCCTTCCTCTCACCCTGCCTGTGTTTGGCCTTCAAGCGGGCAAATATAACTCCAGCAGCGGCACAGAGGAAAGCTCGGAGAGGCCACGGGAGCCTTCTTCTGCCTCTTGGGAAGGAGGCAGCAGATAAACAGGATTAGGGAATTTTGCATAGCTCAACCTGCCAATTTCTGCAGAAAGGAAACGCAGGCAGCGCCTGCAGCCCTGATTCAGAGGAGAAGCCTTTGAAATGCCTGCCAGGCGGAACGCGTTAAGACTGCTTTTCCTCCGTAAGGCGGTGCAGTGCAGGGAGCAGCCCTCCCCTGCAGAGCCCACCCTGCGCCAGGAGCAGTGCGTGGTGCGGAGCCGGACAGTGAGAGCCCCAGGAGCCAGGCAAAGGAGGCCTGATCCCACCTCACTGGCTCCAGCTACTGCTGGGATTCAAACAGGGAGGTCAGCCGCAAGATGTTCTGTTACAGACCAAACCAAAAGAATTGGTTTTCTGGGAAAACCTTGAGGTTTTTTCACCTGTTTTGGTTTTGGGGTTTTGTTTGAGGTTTTTTTTGCTGTTGTTGAAAAGAGCAGACATGAGACCTAAAAGATTTGAAATGGGGTAAGAACAATTGCACCTTGCACCCTCAGCAAGTTTGCCAGTGACACCAAGCTCAGTGGTGTGGTGGACACGCTGGAGGGAAGGAAAGCCATTCAGAGGGACCTGGACAGGCTAGAGAGGTGGGCTAGTGCAAATCACATAGAGTTTAACCAAGCCAAGTGCAGGGTCCTGCACCTGGGAAGTGGCAGTCCCAGGCACAAATACAGGTTGGGCAGAGAATGGCTGGAGAGCAGCCCTGAGGAGAAGGACTTGGGCATGAAGGTACATGAGAAGCTCAACATGAGCTGGCAGTGTGCACTGGCAGCCCAGAAAGCCAACCCCATCCTGGGCTGCATCAAAAGAAGTGTGGCCAGCAGGTCTTGGGAGTTGATTCAACTCCTCTACTCTGTGCTCATGAGACTGGAGTCCTCAACAGAGAACAGACATGGAACTGTTGGAACAGGTCCAGTGGAGGGCCACAAAGATGATCAGAGGGATGGAGCACCTCTCCTATGAAGACAGGCTGAGGGAGCTGGGCTTGTTCAGCCTGGAGAAGAGAAGGCTCCAGGAAGACCTTTTACTGGCCTTCCATTGTCTGAAGGGAGCTACAGGAGGGCTGGAGAGGGACCCTTTGTCAGGAAGTGCAGTGACAGGACAAGGGGTAATGGTTTTAAATTGAAAGAGGGAAGATTTAGATTAGATACCAGAAAGAAATTCTTTATTGTGAGGGTGGTGAGGCACCTGAACAGGTTGCCCAGAGAAGTTGTGGAAGCCCCATCCCTGGAAGTCGTCAAGGCCAGGCTGGATGGGACTTTGAGCAACCTGCTCTAGTGGGAGGTGTCCCTGCCCATGGCAGGGGGGTTGGAACTTAATGATCTTTAAGGTCTCTTCCAACTCTAACCATTCTATGATTCTATAAGAAGGGGGTGGATTTGGGGGTTTCTTTGGAGAATGTGTTTGGATTTTCAGGTGAAAATGGTTAGTTTTCAGTTTTCCATCAGAAAGGCAACTATTCCATGGAGAAATACTAGTGTGCGCCTGTGAGCTCTGACACCTTGTCTCACAGCAGTAGGCGTATTCTGCAGTGGTTAGGGCTTCATTTTGTGGGGACATGATATCAGAGAGACCACCATCACATATCTCTGCCCTCAGGAGACTCGCACACCCAGGAGGAGAGGACACACCTGTAACTTACATCTGCTTGGGGACAAGTGCTGCTACCAACATCTCTCCCCAAAAGAAGAACCCCTGGCATCCTCTCCCCACTCCTGGTCACAGCACCAGAGGACAAACAGTGATTTTTGAGTGAGCTCTCTGTGAGCACACAGCGAAGCCTGTGAAGGCTCTGCTCATTAAACCCAAGGGGAACATACTGTGAGAAAGGGCAGGAGTACTGTAAAAATAAGTTGCTGCTGTGTAATCAGCTCTGTGGTGGTCCAGCCCAGCTTGTATGGGGTCACTGGGTTGCCATGTTGGGAATACTTGGTGTTAACACTTTTTGCCCCTCAGGCTTGGCCAGGAATGGCGCCTTGAAAACAGAGAGCCAGGTTTGAGCATTTTAGTGGAGCTGGGGAGAGGAAGGAATCAAAGAATCATAGAATCAATTGTTTAGGTTGGAAGGGGACTTTAAGATCATCTAGTCCAACCGTCAACCTAACTCTGATTAAAAAAAATCACTAAACCACTTGTCACTAAGCACTATGTCAACTTATCTTTTAAATACCTGCAGGGATGGCGCCTCAAACACTTCCCTGGGCAGCCCTTTCCAATGCTTAATAACCCTTTCAGTGTAAAAATTTTTTCCAATATCCAACCTGAACCTCTGCTGGCACAACTTAAGGCCATTTCCTCTTGCCCTATTGCCTGTGACTTGGGAGAAGAGACCAGCCCCTGCCTCTCTACAACCTCCTTTCAGATAGTCACAGAGAGTGATAAGGTCTCCCTTCAGCGTCCTTTTCTCTAGGCTGAACAACCCCTGCTCCCTCAGCCTCTCTTCTTAAGACTTATTCTCCAGACCCCTCTTCCAAGATAAAAAAATCAAAGCAGAAAACAGCTTAACCTCAGTGTTCCCCCTTAGGGGTGCTCTGACAGGGACAAGGACACCCCCTCCCCGGTATGAGGGTAGCATCCAGCATCCCAGCTGGAGAACAAGCAGCCCTTCCCAATGCCTCTGACATGGAGGCAGGAATCTTCAGAGAAGAGCTGGGGTAGGCATGCAGGGACAGAAACTGGCACGAAACAATGGAGCTGGTCTGGAGCATGGCAAATCCCAACCCAGGGTTTGTGATCTCCTGAGTGCCCAGGGTGCTCATGCAGGATTTGGCTGACTCTCTACAAGTGAAGGGAGCAGGGCAGCTCTCAGGCAGCTCCCAGTGATGGAGCATGAGCCTGGTGTTCCCCAGCAGAGGGCTCCAGGTTGGGGCATCTTTGCAACAAGTCTGTGTCTGCAGGCCTTGCATCTACAGGGGTAAATCAAACCTCAGCACACATAAACACAAAATAAAGCTGTACTCCTGGAGTATTTAATTCTAACCAGCTAAAATGAAAAAAAAAAAAACCAAAAACAACTCTGTGCTTTTAGTTCATATATTTTTTTAAAACTCCACATTTATTTGTAGGTAATGATTCAGAAAAGCTATTTTCAAGGTTGGTCTGGACAGCCTTTTGTTAAAACTTACTTTTCTCCTGCACAAGTGTTACCCACCACTGGGGAGTTATATGAGCAGGGAATTAAGTGAGGAATCATGTCTGGTTGCCTTGCATCTGATCTGAATTTTCTCTCTTTCGCATTGTATGATATTCTCTCCCTCAGGGTACTCCTGTACTTGGAAGAGATTTTAGTGTCGCTCTTAAATCCTGTTTGGATGGACTTCCAGCAAGCCTCAGCCAGTTGAAAGCTCGGTTGCACAGCATGTGAGACGATAGGACCGTTTGGTACATGGCTTATGGAGCAGGAATGGGGAGCAGCTGCTTCTTCAGACAAGGTCCCACACGTGGTGGGCAGGTTTCCAAAGCACTCCACCCCTTCCCCAGGTTACCTTGGGGGCTGCAGGTAACCTGCTTTGTTGTCCCGCTCCACAGAGCCCAGTGTCCACATTGTCTACCTTCATGACCTGAGCATCACAATGTGTTCAGGCGGGCCATGATGACTCTTAAGAACCAGTAAGCACAATGCCAAATCGGCAGATGTTGAGGCAATTGCCTCAGCAGAGCCAATGCCCAGGGCTAGGGGATGGAAGGTGAAAGACCTGGGGTGGAGGAAGGTATGGTGGCCCCAACAATGCAGTTAGTTTGATGTCATGCCTATGAAGACCTTGGCAGCAGCCATGCTAGCTCACAGGCCAAGGAATGGCCATGGTGCTCGGCAAGCTGAGTTGTGTCCTGTGCTGTCCCAAGTGCTAATGCAGTTGGATGCTAAATGTTCATAATCATTGGACCTGAATCTTAACCCACAATCAAGCCCTGAGAAGAAACTCAACTCACTCTCAAAATCTTTCACTCTCAGGAAGAATGTAGATCGAGTTACATCTATGCAGAGATTGTTCAGGACATTAGAAACAAGCAAGAGAAGCTCTAAGTAAAGAAATATTGTCAAAGAACAGTTAAAAAATATAAAATATCCCACTGTAGTCCAAAGTAATAGCTCAGCTGCTATGAAAGGTGAAATTAAACAGGTCAATCTGTTGAGCTGTGCCATTTTAAGCCAGAAATAGTAGCTACCTTCTCATCTGCTAGACTACTTCATCATTTGCTTTTCCAAGAATCCGTCTCTCCACTAGCAATGATGTCAAATCAATCTTCACTAAAATGTAAAAATGTTTATGATTATACTTACTGACTCGTTCCTTTATTAAATGAGGACAATAGGATGGTGCCCTTATATTTGCTATTAGGTTATTCCCATCTAACTGTTTCTCGTTCGTCCAGATCATCTGTTTTCATTTCATCATACAATAGCTGCCAATAAAATTAAGTCAATTAAATTAAAGGTCTATTATGTTCTTTGAAATCAGGCTGAGACCTTTTTTCTTTCCTCAGTCAGTGCTCTGAGATTTTCGATAGGGCAGCTGGGAAATCTGGAGCAGATTCTCATCTGCTGTAAATTGGTTTAGCTTTTCTGAAATCAATAGAGCAGCATCAGCTTACCCCAGCTGAGGGCCTGAGCCCTGATGTATATGAATATGCCTCAAGACTGTCTTTGTGCCAAAATTTAGACCTGGAATTACTCCTTCATGCAATCTCAAAGACCTCATCTACTTATCAAAGTGCTAGCCATTACCTGGAACAGCAGTTCTGTAGTTAGGTGCAGCATTAGGATCCAGGTATATGGTGCGGTTACACTATGACTCTACCCTATGTAAATAACCCTATTCTAGTATAAAAATGACCTTTTAGATTTAACTTTAAATGTGAGCTATTCCCAAGAGGCATAAGTGAAATCAATAAAAGGCTCTAATGTCACACAGTAGTGTCTGCCTGCAGCTGCCTGCTTTGCTTTTCTGATATAAAGCATTTTACTGCATTTTTTTCCAACGCAGACAGGACCTTGATATCTCATTCAATGAGTTCTTAAATAAAAAGGCAAACAGAGGAGGAATGTTCCACACTTGAACAAAATCCTAAGCTCTAGCCTTGAAATGCCATTCAAGTATCTTAAGGACTAGCGGTGGATATTACAACTATAAATGCTCTTAATTTTCAGATAACCCATTCACTTTGCAATGTCTTTGAAAGTGAGTTCTCATTTCTGGGCCAGGCTTCCAGTAAATTTTTGCCGAAATCAGCTGCTTCTTAGAAAATGCCATTTAGCTGTTTCATCCTTAGTGAAAAGGCTAAGGCTGACAAGGCAGGGTGTCCATAGCTTATTCCCCTGCCTTACAGTGAGACAAATGCTTTGTGAAGAGCTGAACGTGACCCAGCCCCACACAGGATATGTAGGTGAGGGGACCTCAACTGCTTTTGAATATTCTTGTGTGACTCACAACTGGTGTGGTCCCCGGTTCCGTCTCATCTTCTGCTCAGCCACAGGGCCTCTGGCATGTCTGATAAAAACACTACAGAGCCTCTCGTGTGGTGGGCCAGGACAGATGCCTCCAGTGAGTCAGTGGGAGATGCCAGGTTGCATCCAGGGGTTCTGACCCACTCAAGGGAGAGTCTCGGGGCAAGATGCCTCGTAGGAGACATACAAATTTGCTTGTACCTCCTGAGCAGTTGCAACTGCTAGGTAAGCAATTAGTGGAACTGGTGACATGGCTTGGGGGCTGCAGTGTGAGGCTGGGTTCTCAACCACTGGGGAACCCTGGACTGCAGCCTCCAGCAGTAGGACTTGTAGCCTGCCTGGTGCAAACCCTGCACTGTGGCAATCACATCAGGGGGAGGGGAGAGCTTCTGCTCCAGGCACAGATGAGTGGCAATCACTTGCACAAAAAGCCACATGCTTTTTGACAAGAGGAGACAGGAGAAGCTGCCAGAGCAGCTGGGGACTACCTTGAGGAAGCTTCTCAAAAGGTGTTGGGCTGTAGTCCCATAGATTCCTGGTGGAGTGAGGGACACTAACTGGGACTGGCCAAGTGCTTTCCTTGAGTCTCATCTCATAAGGTGGGGATGAGACCTACCTTTCTACAGTCCCAAATGTCAGATCTCGGGAAAACAAAAGGCCTTATATCTGTCTTAGAGGCCTAAGATATTCTGGTTAACCCTTTAGATGGCATAGAGAAGTGAGTTTGGTCACATCAATCCAGGATACATTTTGGGTTTTGTGGTTTAGTGTCTTCCCCCAATAACAAAATGGAATACAGATCTTCTTACAGAGCTAGTAAAAGTTTTACAAATAAACCTAACCAGGACACCACCATCTAGCTCAAGTCACAGTCTTGAAAGCTTTTTTCAGCTTAAAGCAGTGAACCTCTCTTAATACTCTGAATGCTCTGTCAGAAGTCATCTGTAAACTCTTAGCTCATCATATCACTACTGCTATTAACTGGGAATCTCCAGCCCTCTGTTACCAATCATCCTGAAGAGCTGGTGCACAAGTAGAAAGTGTTTTAACTGTCTTCCTGCAGACAATGGCAAAGTTAGCACAATCCTCATCAATCCTAGACAGTCTGCTATGAAAGGAAGGCAATAAAGACCTGGAAGAGCTCTTTCATAGAGACTGAGAGCAGAGCAAAAAGCAAACTGGGGAATTAACGCTGAACAGCACTGTGTGTATTTCCAAGTGAGAGGCTTTGTAAGCAAAGCTTTATTTAACTCTCTGCTGTCAGAAATTCAAACAGTGAAACAGCTCCTAACCCTAATTAACTCAAAATGTTTGACATCTTAGAAAAGCTTTGAAGCACAGAAGTGCTCCCTATCAGCCAGACCCACAGTGTCCTGTTCAAACTTCAGAGTTTTTCAGTTTGCATCAGGCATTGTATAAACTACATGCAACCTCACACAAGATCCAGCAACAGATTTTGCTCCTACACTGCTTTTTTTTTCGTCTGGGATAATAGCTGGCTAGGGATCTGCACATTTCAAACTGTAAGAAGAAAATCCCAACTTCTTTTCAGACCCAAGGGAGATGAAAATGAACGCAAGAGATATGGCCACTCTCTCAAAAGGCAAAGCAAGAATGTCCCTTGTGTGGTGTTGCAAGGGGGATAGGATAAGAGGTCAGGGTCAGACCTTCCTCTGAGCTGATTTCCTGTCTGCACTGGGCAAGGGATGGACTGGAGATATTCTTAAGTTTCTTGCCAAGACTGACTCTTCTCAGGCTAGAGATCAACTAAGGATAGAAAAGTTTAACATTCTCTTTCCTCAAAGTATCTTATCATTCACTTATAGGTTTCCAACCCTAAACAGTCTCTGAAATGATACAAACAAGGCTTGGTTGCTCATTGCCTGTTAATGACTCTGGTGCGTGCGGTTTCATCAGCTCTGTGCAGAGCTAATTTTTGCTGAATAATCACAGCTAAACTGCTGGAAACCCACATGTCATCAGTTTCAAGAACTGTAGAGGTGAGCTTCCTCCCAGGAGATCCACACCTCTCCTGTAATTGTCAAATTAATGGAGTTACGTTGGAGTAAAAGCAATGTAAATGAAGAGAGCGCTTACTTGGCGATTTATGTGCTGTATCAGGAAAACGTTATCACTTCTCTCATATCAGACAGATTCTCTGTTCACTGACACATTTGTAAAACAACAGTGATTTTGATGAAATCCTTAGGTAATGATTACACCAGGAGAGTTACACCACTGGACAAAAAAAAAAAACCCTACAGAATTTTTCACCTGCGGTGCACACGGTTATCCACAATGAGAGGTTATGCCTCTGCAGAAGTGAAGCAGTTGAGCTCAGATGCCTGCATTTTTTGTCAAGGCAACACATAGCTTTGCAGTTAGTTCCAGTCACTCACACGGAAACAGCATCCTGAGATGCTTTACCACGTTGCAGTTTACAAAGGAAAAAGTGGCAGTCACAGTGGTGTCAAGGGTAACTAGTGTTTCTCACCATGTGAAGCCTGAGAGCCACAGCATGAAGAGCTTGGTGTCAGTGAGAGAGAATAGGAAGGGGATGCTTATACCTGACCTACTCATAGAAGGAACAGGGTTTGACCAACAGAAGCTGCAGTAGACTGACTTCTCCATCTCCAGTTATGCATCATGTCAACAGTTCACTGATTCACTCACAACAGTGTGTTTTAACAGCAGAAGAGTAAAAGTACAAACCTCCTGACCAGGATAATCTGAGTTCATATATAGCAACCATTGCAATCCAGCTACCTTTTCCTTAAAGAAAAACCTTTCTTTACATCTTTACATCAAGGCTTTTAGATCAAAGTGTCCCAACAAGAGTTCATGCTTCCATTGACCAAAACTTGAAGGGTCGCTGTGATGAGGATTAGCTTGGGGGCTGTGGGAAAAGGTGCTCCACGCGCAAGGTAGTCCAGGGTGGCGTGCTCAGTCACAGGGCTGCCCGTAGGGTTTGCAAACAAGAGACATCTGGACTGCTAAGTCACACGTGTGGAGGGAGACTCTGCAGCAAGCAATGACCAGATGGCAAAAGCATACAAGAAAGCATGCAAAAAGCAAACCATGTCCCTTGTGCCTCTCATACAGGACGTGGAATTTGACAATATAATATAGGAAATCTGTGTTGGAAGGGGTGGCTGAGAGGCTTAGCCCTGACAGATGGGTGAGGGGCATCCATTGATAAAAATAGCAGAGGTCTGTGGTTCCTGTGCAGGATGGAGCATGCAGCAGCGGCTCTTCCGCACCCTAGGGGGGCCTGTCCTCCACCTGGGCAGCACCCACATTTTCTGAGGAAAGATGCCACAGAGTGCCCCGGCCTCTCTGATGGGCTGTCTTCAGGCCAGAGCTGCCAAGGAGATCAGCTGCCTGTTTTAAGAGCTCTGCCTTGGCTGGTCTCCTGCCCTGGCTGTTGAGGCTCAGTCTGGGTCCTGCTGCATTTGGCTGTGGGCATCTGTGTGGGGAAGGGAGCGCTCTCCCTGAGGGCTTTCCCCTGAAAGAGCTGAAATTCATCAGGAGCTCTTGTCAGGAAAGCACAATTCTAGTAAGAGAAAAGAATGATGAGATAATGCATGGATGGGGGTGGGCGGCAGTGAGAGAGAAGAGCAGTCATTTGATAGTCTGATTTATTGAGCAGGAGTTATTTACAACAATATCCACAGTGCAGTGATGGAGCTGCAGCTTTTGTGGGGGTGACGTGGCTGAGCCCAGCTCTAATAGCCAGGGTGTTTCTGTGTCCTGGATCCTGGCTTTCCTTTCCTGCCAGGTAGACTGGACATCTGGAGTGCTTTATTTCCCTTCCTCTTCTTTGCTAATGGGAAGAGGAATTACATTGCATTAGCCTGGGAGCAAAAGCAAACATTGCAAGACTTACAAAATCACAAGAGCTGGCAGCACTGTGTAGATTCAACTGTACCTTCCTCATTCTAGAATAATTGGGAGAGACTTAAACAACCCACTGGCAGAGAGAGGGGCACATGGTGCCTTGTATAACTCAGAGCAGAGAAGAAAGTGAAAAGGTAGCGTAGTCCAACTCCTTGCAGACACAGAATTGCAGTGTGAGAGCCTTGCAGATCTAAGCCTCTCTCTGTGAACTGCTGCGTCCCCAAATCCCTGCAGATTTCAGTACAAACAGGTACTCCTTGAGTCTTTTACCAGACTGCAGGGGGAAAAAGTCCATATGACAAAAGCATGAATTAAGAAAAAGGGCTTATTAACTCCAGGCAGTCGCCAAGTTAATGTGTCTAGTCTGCATCTAGTAAATGCTCCTTGTGCCATGTGGGCAGACCAGCTTTAATTCCCAGTGCCTCTGGCATTTCAGTGGCAAGCAGCATTTTGTGGTGTAAACTTGTCCTTAGTTCACTCACAGTTCTCTGTAGGTCTCTTGGGACTTGTATAACATGATCTTCTCAATGTCACCACAGTAAGGACCTGTGAGCCACATCCTGTGTTTCTTGTGCATTTGATACTTTCAGGGCTAAGAAATATCCGTTCTAAGGCTAACACCTCAAAAGAAAATTTAAAATGCCCTTTCAGAAAAATATCATGGTCAGATGTTTTGAGTCTTCTCTCAGTTCTGGGGCTTCAAAACCTGTATGGAGTCATGGTTTAAAGGAGAGTCATGGTTTAAAGGAGAGAAACAGTTTGCACTTTGTTTTTAGACAGATATTTATTAAAATTGCCAAGACAAGCAACCTTCCAGGGAATCACGCTAGCCCAATTTCTACTGTCTTAACCAGCCACCAGTCAGACCCTTCCCCATGGAAACACACCAAGCCTAACATCCTGCAGCATCTAGGTCACCCCTCTTTCATTCCAGTTGGGGTTAGGAAGCATTGAAAGAGGCTTCACTGATATAAAACTGTAGGAAGCAAGATGTTCTTAGACACAGTGATGATGGTAATATGGTAACTTTGCAGGACAGAAATAAGACAATTCCTTTGACAAGAACCAGCAGCAACAGCACCATTGACACTGCCAAAACCGACCATGGTGGAGTGAGAGCCATCTGACAAAGATAAGTAAATACCCTCCAACAACCATGATAATCCCAACAGTGTTGTGGGGAAAGAGAACAGGCCCTTATCTGTCTATACAAACACACATGCATATCTATATGTACACATGCACACATGCAAGTATGTATATTCAGGCAGAAGCATTACTCAGAGGTCTAATTTTAAGCTGATGATGCCCACCAGTGCACGGCGTAACCAGCAATTTGGAAGCACTTGGAAGCATTTCCTTTTGCGGGTGTAGAACTGCTAAATTGCATTGTTGAGGCAGCAATGGCTGTCTTTTAGGGAGGCTGTGCTCCGCAGCCCCAGAAGGCAAGCTGGTGCCTCCACTTCCCCATGTGCCTCTCATTGCGCTTCAGAGCTAGGTTGCAAGTAGGATTTACTGCCTTATCCACCTCCTCCTGCCCCTTTCACTGGAGCTTACATCAGCCTGAATTTGGCCTGGCTCATTTAAACAAAGCAGTCAAAGAAAATGTCACTGTATTTTCCTAAGCACAACTGGATGTAGAGAGCCTAACGTAGGAAATGGCAGCGTAAAACTCACTTGCTTTACAAGTACAGTCTTGCTGATGTAAACCGAAAGACATATGCCAAGGGAAAGTTTAATAGTCACCTGGAAAAAACATTGAGTTACATCTATTTTCTAATGGCATATTGTGTACGTAACAAAACACCCACAAATAATTTTGGGACCAGGGATGTTCCCCCTTCTAATTGTTTTCATACGGGGGCCGCCAGGGCTCTTACGTGCGCTTTCGACTGCCGCTGTGAAATATGTGTTCCCTGTTTGTTCTTGTTCTGCCTCTGCAGGAAATCAGAGACTCTGGCTTCCTGTAGGCTGCAGATGCTTTATTCTTTGTATTCCCCAAATAGGAAGTCCTGGGGTCATTCTGCCAAATATATGGAAACTTAATTTCATTTCAACACAGGATTAATCACTAGGAAGTGTCAGGACATTGATGGTCTGATAACAAGACAGTTACAGCAGAAACCTTTTATGGGCACCAGGGCTACAGCATTTGGCAACAGACACGAAGCTGTAAGGCTCTGCACCAAATGGGGAAGGAAGGCTACCTGATGGGAATTAATGCCGGCTATTGTAGTAGCCGTGTTTTTTTAATGCCCTCTAAACCTTACTAAACTTTTAAGCGTTTTTATATTTTAAGAGGAAGGTAGATTGTTTTTGATGACTAACCCCTGTTTTTGATGACTAAGCTCTCTATTTTTTCTCTACAAATCACAACAGTCTGCAGTCAACACCCTCTCACTTACCACAGCCCGGCAATGGCCCATCTCCGCTCAGCTGAAGGAAAGGCTTCTGGTTTGCACTCTTGGAAGTCACAGATCGGTGCCCTACTGCCACTGCATGCCAGAGGGGGTGCAGATTTCTCAGGCTAATGGATGCAACGGGAACACTGGAAAAAACAGTTGTTAAATTTAAGTCCATAAGCAACTAAATGGAGTTTCATCGAGTGTGCTCAGACTTTCTGTTTAAAACATTGTTTAAACACAATCAACAGCACACTGCTGGGAGGTTGGCAACTATTGTTATCCCTGTTTTAAAGGCTGGGAAAAGTGAGGTGCAAAGACTGAGACCTCTATGGGTCTGTGCCCACAGAGCTGGGGTCTTCATTTCAGCTAAATATGAGCCAGCAGTGTGCCCAGGTGGCCAAGAAGGCCAATAGCATCCTGGATTGTATAAGAAGCAGTGTGACCAGCATAAGAAGGGGGAAGTGGTGTGTGATTGTCCCCCTGTACTCAGCACTGGTGAGGCCACACCTTGAGTACTGTGTCCAGTTCTGGGCACCTCAACACAAGAGAGATATCAAGGTGCTGGAGCGAGTACAGAGGCAGGCAACAGAACTGGTGAAATGCCTCAAGAATAAATCTTATGAGGATCGATTGAGGGAGTTGGGACTGTTTAGTTTGAAGAAGAGGAGGCTGAGGGGAGGCCTCAACGCTCCCTACAACTACTTGAAAGGACATTGTAGAGAGGTTGGCGCTGGTCTCTTCTCAAGGGCAATTACCGATAGAATGAGAGGGAATGGCTTCAAGCTGCAGCAGGGGAGGGTTAGGCTGGACATTAGGGAAAAATTCTTCACAGAAAGAGTGTTCAGTCACTGGAATGGGCTGCCCAGGGCGGTGGTGGAGTCACCATCTCTGACTGTGTTGAAGAGTAGATTTGATGTGGTATTGAGGGATATGGTGTAGGGGAGAACTTTGTAGAGTAGGGCTGATGGTTGGACTCGATGATCCCAAGGGTCTCTTCCAACCTAAATCTATGATTCTATCATATGATTCTATGATTCTATCAGCACTCAGGGATTGACAGCATCAGTCTTTACGCAGTGTCCAGCTTTTGCTCAGGGCTCAAGATAGCTTGCAGAAGAGTTGCTTTATCTTGTGATCCACTTTTAACTGGTCACATCCCAACAGCATGACCTTCATAACAGCTCTGCCTGTATTCCCCTCTGTGCAGGCTGTTACAGGCCCCATCTCTTGGACTGCACCCTTGTCAACTCATTAGACGTTTTTACACTTTTTCTGAGGTCTGGCCTTAGGGACATGTACAGCACTGTTTTATCATGACACTGGGCTGTGTTCATCATCTTTGCCGTAACTTGGACATAACTGCAGCTCTGTAAGGGATCAGCATGTATATGGCAAGTAAGTAAGGACAATCTAGGGTTGTGTGAAACATTTCATGAACATAATGTCATCCTCTGCCTTAGAGGAAAAGATCTGTCTAAATCACAGGACTGTGTGAAGAACATATAAAAACATACTCAGTTTAACATTTTCCACAATGAATAACCAGAAAGGGAGGAATCTCCTTTACAGAGAGCAAGAACCCCTTCAGAGAGCCCAGCAGACATCTGCTGTCTTGCCCAAAATGCTTTTGGGCAGTATACAAATGGAGCTTCACCTCCTCCCTTCTAAAAACGCATTGCAGCAGCAACTAAATATTTCACTTTTTACCCTTTTGAGTTTGTGTGAAATCTGCTATGGAAAAGCAGTCAAATCAGCCCACTGTGCTCCACATGCCTCCTCCATCTCCACTGTCTGAATCTGGGGATGATATAAACCAGGTGCTCTGCACGCTGCATGGGATCAGCTCGCTGCCATCTCTCTTCCCACGCAGCTGGGTTGAGGTGCTCACCAAGGTCTTGAGCAACCGCCTGGGCCATTTCACCTGGCAAATCCAACACTACAAAAATGTCCCTTGAGAAGCAAGACTAGAATACCAACACTGTGCCCTGAGAATAAGCTGTTGAATGTACAATTGGTCGAGGGGATGGGGGGAAGCCTTGAGACAGGAGTGCACCGCTCTTCTGTCTGAACCCAACTCAGCAAAACTTCCCCCTCCTTGTAATTAATCCCCTTCTCATTCAGTAACATAGTGTGGACATTCACCTAAATCCAACAATAAGCCATGGGATTTGAGCACAAGTTTAATATTAAACTCATGGTTAAACATTTTTCTGAATAGAAATGAGTCAAAAATAGGTTTATATGCATTGCTGAATAGGACTGGCTTGCTGCAGTTCAGCGTTGGTGGAGAATGGAGATTCACTTCACCCAAGCCCACACAACCCTGAGCTCCACAAGCCAGATCCCACCCTGCTTGTAAATCATAGAATCATAGAATAATTTAGGTTGGAAGAGACCCTTGGGATCTTGAGAGGAGACTTGAGAACACGAGAGGCTGGAACCGAGCAGCGATGCAGACGGTGACTGCCAGAAGACACCCAGGACGCGAGAATAACAAATGCAAAAAGGTTG
Source organism: Jacana jacana (assembly GCA_013400555.1). Taxonomy (NCBI): domain Eukaryota; kingdom Metazoa; phylum Chordata; class Aves; order Charadriiformes; family Jacanidae; genus Jacana; species Jacana jacana. The sequence goes on along the minus strand of VZTM01040723.1, from coordinate 139,373 downwards.
GCTGCAGAGCATCACTCCCTCGGGGCTCTACATGAATCTGCAGAAACGCTGCTTGAGTAAAGCGGTGACCTTACCTAACTGACGTACGGCAATTGAGTCAAACCACTGGCACTTCAGTCGCCTTCACTTAGGAGCACTTCTCTACACTACAAAGCCTTTACCAGCAGCTAAGCTGCCTGATTTATGTCAGCAGCGTCTCCTAAAGCAGACTGAGCTTATAGTTGGAAGGGGGTGATTCGGAAGATTTATATCTTCATGTCCTCCCTGAATAAAATAAGCTGTGTTCTTCTGCTGGTCTAAATTCTGCTTACTCAGCGGGTTTTCCTGACCTACCTAACCTGGTTTGGGAAATAATCTCTTTTCTCCAGAAAAACTTCAGAACATTAGCTTGACTGAGGAGACTGATACAGCAGCAAACGCACATAAAGAGGGCAGCCTAGGAGAAATGAAAAATAAAGATGACAAGAGGCAGGAAGTTTGGGATAAAAAACAGGCAAGGAAAGGCTTTCCAATGGTAAATCATTTTTGTTACTGACAAAACCCAAAGGAAAAAAAGCTAAACAGCTTATCACAGACAGAGTCATGCTAAAAGCCTGTCACAGAGAGAGTTTACATTAGGGGACAAACAAAAGACATCAAGAAAGGCATGAAATGTTGTCCTGAAGGACATGTCCTTTTCAGAAATGGCTGGGCTCTGGACAACAGAGCAATTTGGGATGAGAAGGAAGCAGAGAGACCTAGATTAAAAGACCCTGCTGAAATTTGTGGAAGTATTTGTTATTTAAAGTCTGAACTGGAATAGCCCCCCAGAAAGGGAATAACAGCATTTCTTCAATCAAAGGGTTTTATCAGAAGCCCTTTGGTGATTGATGGTGTACATGTGTGTAGCCCAGGGGACAAGCTGGCTACAACCCCTGGCAGCAGATGTGAGTGGGCTCCAGCCATCCCCTGTGCCAGACAGCTTGAGCTGTGGCAAGCAGAGATCTCCTGAGCACGGGAGCTGGCACTAACGAGGTGCCTTCAGGACCAGACATAGCCCCTGGGGGAAGCTGTTCTTGCAATGTCACCGAGGTCTTTGTGCAGCTGTACGCGGGTGGGACTGGGGAAAGGGGTGAAGGGTCCAGCAGGGGATATACCGAGAATAAGACTATCAGTGAGCAAGAATTGCATTTCACAGGGGAAAAAAAATAAAAGCCAAAAAAAGAAGGATTTCGACACTTGTTCCCCACTCCATGCCATAGAAGGAACTCTGTTTTGGATGGCCCCAACACAGGGAGAGAAGGAAGGAGAAGGGAGCAGGGTAAAGGGCAAGGGGAAGATATGCAGAAAGCCGGGGAGGAGTGCCGCGGCAGCAGACGGCTTGGGCTGGGGTAAAGCCAGCATGCCTGAGGTCAGACGTGAGGAGCACTTAATCCTCAGTGTGGACATTCATTTCCTCACTGTGTAAAAAAACATACATGTACGTAAAGGACTTCCCAAGGAAGGGAAGTGCTGTGAATCAGTGTCCAACTATCAGTTGCTGGCCCAGACGAAGGCATTAGCAATTTGGAGTGCCCCTTTCACAGGGGCTCTCTGGGCATCCTGTTAGCTGTGTGCCGTTAGAGCTAACCTCATCATGCAGCCTGACCTTGCATCACTGTCATGTTGACACAGCACTAGTACTGTCTCTCATGGACCTGAGCTCACCTCCCACAGCAATTTAGAAAGGCTTTGTCTTCCTGCCTTGAAACTCTTCTTCCAAGGTCGCCAGCTTGTTAAAGTGTAAAATATTTCAGTCTCTTGATAGGAAATTCTTCAAAAGGAGATACTTTCTCTCTCCGCCACACTATCCTTGGAGCTTCTTGTGGCAATCAAGTTTCCACCCTAAGATGCCTTTGATCATACCATTGTTCTGCCATCACTCCAAAATATATACTGCCATATTCCAAGAACTATGGATTGCTGAAGGAAACCTTAAAGCTGCCTACATCCTGATAATGTGCACTGCTTTCTCCCTGTGAGCTGCCATCAGGCTCTGCAGTGCTTCTCCCAGGCTGAAGGGTCGCATCTGATTTCAGCCTCTGTCAATGAGGCCTTTCCTGTACACCACATCCCTGGCCCCTGGCCAGAGAGGGCTGGTGTTCAGGCAGCACGGCCGCTGCGGCTTCCCTGAGTTCCTCATCCCTGCAACAGGGGAATCCCTCAGAGGAGAAGGGTCATTTAGAGCCCTCATGAATTAGACAATCCTAAATTTTCTTGATGGCGTCTTCCAAAATGCCATCCCCAGGAGGTGAGGACCAGCAGGTCTGCCCAGCCCAGGGAAGCATGGCCACAGGGTAAAGTGATATTGAAGGCTGGAGAAGTGATGGAGAAACTTCACAATTCGGTTTATGATGAGAATTACCTGAAGACACATTAGTAAAGGCACGCAGCAGTGTTTTCAAAAGTTCCTGATCTTCCAGTGCATCTATTTTGGTGGAAGATGGGGACCAAGGGGCTTCCCAAAGTGCCATTGCTCCCCCTGCCACCCAGTGCTCATTGTACACCTGGCCTTGGAGAGCCTCTGGCATCACCCACCAGCAGGACTTTGGCCCCGAAGGCTGTGACTCCACCATTGCCGACCTCACCTGTCTGTGCTAAGCAGGACACTTGGCAGGACAAAGCTGAGCCCAAGCAGTCACACTCACACATTTGCCTCTCAGTTCAGTTAGTGACAACACATGGCCCCACGCCTGTGTTACTTTACTCTGTCACCCTGGCCTCGTGCCAGCTTCAGGAGGACAGGTAGCACCTGACTTGGCACAAAAGCTGCTCTAATAACGTTAGCCCATCCAAAAGCATGCTGTCTGGTGAATAAGAAAGTGCGGGAGGATTCAAAATAGCAGCTCACTATTCTGTGTTATGCAGCTACAATGGACTTGGGTCAGTGCTAAGTGCCCTGAAAGTTGATTTACTATCTCATTGAGCCATGGCCTCTGCTACTTGGGAAGTTTGGAATAACATTTCCAGAATTACCTAAGTGCTCCTGATACATTTCACTGCCAAAAATTAATTTCCTTCATTTCCTCTTTTTCTTCCCTTATTCCCATTACAAAGAATTTATGTCAGTGCCACAAACAGCTCTGAATTCATTTGTTCCAGCTTTAGGCAGGGAGATTTCTTATTTTTTTTTCAGCAGGAGGTTTTATTGCATTTATTCTCTCCTCCTTCTTTCTTGCACCTATGCCTGGCTTCTTCTTCCCTGTGCATTTCAAGAGTACCTCTCAGCTGCTCAGGCATCACTACTGAGTCATCCCTTCACATCCAGTTTGCTGTAACACATCCAGTTTGCTGTAATGCATCCAGTTTGTTGTTAATCCACTTCTTGCTATTTCTTTCTCAAGGGCTGTTTGTTGGTCTTCTCCTCAACCATCCCCAGTGGTCCGTGGTTTGGGTATTTCCACCCTCAGAAACTCCTGTTACCTCCTCTCCAAATTTTTGCTCTCTCCTTTCTCTGGAGAAAATTATTTGCCTGCCCCTTTCCCCTACCTGCTGTTTGTTTGAATACCTTCTTCAGATGTCCTCCCAAGGGTCTGGCTTTCCTTCCCTTCCCCTGCTACAAAAGTAGCTACCGCATCCTCATCTTTACAGTCACTGCAGATGCAGTAGGGATGGGCTTGGCAACCTTTTGTTTTGATAATTTGCCATGGGAAATAGATTCTCCTGCTTTCTTTTTGCTTTTGTTTCTCTGTTCTGGGCACTGAAGTCCTGAGACCTCCTCGTTCTCCTCTTCCTCTTTCAGAGGCGGCTCCCAAGGAAGGAAGGAAGGAGGCCTGGCCAACCTTAGAGGCCAGAGGTGCAAAGTCAATGCCTCTCCAAATACCATCACCTCTCACAACACAGTGTAATCAAAGAATTGTTATTTGCAACGTTATACACGTTGAAACAACAATATGGGCAAGTTTCTTGTACTTAACCAAAACCCTTTTTCTTTTCCCCCACCTCTCCAAGAAAGGAGAGGACATCAGAGTCCTTCAGTCCTCTAGGTTCATTTCCCACCACCTCCTTTTCCTACAGCCCTCTGCTTGTGAACCCAGCCTTAAGGCTGGAGACCCTGAGTGTTTCTTACTCAGGCTACCTCTGTTCATAGAATCATGGAATCATAGAATCAATCATAGTATCATAGAATTGTCTAGGGGATTGCACTCAATCCCCTCATCCAGATCATCAATAAAGATATTAAACAAGACTGGCCCCAAAACTGAGCTCTGAGGGACATTGCTGGTGACCGGCTGCCAATAAGATCTCACCCCATTAATCACAGCTCTCTGGGCATGGCCATCCAGCTAGGGTTTTACCCAGTGAAGAGTACACTTGTCTATGCTATGATTCACCAGCTTCTCCAGGAGAATGGTGGGGGAACGGTGTCAAAGGCCTTACCAACATCCACTTGTGACCAGCTGCCAACTGGATTTAACTCCACTCTCTGAGTCTGGCCCTCCAGCCAGTTTTTAACCCAGTGGAGAGTACTCCCATCCAAGCCATGGGCAGCCAGTTTTTAGGAGGATACTGTGGGAGACTGTATCAAAGGCCTTACTAAAGTCCAGGTCAACAACATCCACAGCCTTTCCCTCATCCATCAAGCAGGTCACTTTGTCATAGAAGGAGATCAGGTTTGCCAAGCAGGACCTGCCTCTCATGAACCCATGCTGGCTGGGTCTGATCACCTGGATGTCCTTCACATACTGCATAATGGCAGTCAGGATGATCTGTTCCATGACCTTAAGGCACTGAGGTCAGACTGACAGGCCTGTAGTTCCCCGGATCATCCTTCTAACCCTTGTGGATTGACGTCACATTTGCTAGACACCAGTCAGCTGGAACCTCCCCGGTTTGCTAGGACATGTTGTGGGGGGCTCAGAAACACCTGGGATGAGCATCACAGGAGGAGGGAATCATACTGAGCATCTTTCAGAGAGAAGCTGGGGCTCCCTTGAAGCATTTGAGTCTTACAAATCAGAAGCTATTTGTTACTGCTGCAGATGAAATACCAGAGAAGTGGGCTGCAACAGAGACAGTGACTGATAGCCAACAGCTACAATGCAGGAGGCTACATGCTTTTTTTACATCAGGGCCAGGAGCTTTCATCCTATGTCCTCAGGGAAGGACTGAGACCGCCTTCAAGATCATACCTTTTCTCATCCAAGCAGCAGCTCTGCTCCCCAGAACAGTTAAAGTCTCTGGAGCAGGAGAGACTCACTGTGCATGAGCACACCAAAACAGGCTGTCACACCATTAAGTGTGCCCATACCAGCCTCTTGATGTGGCTGTCATCATCAAAGTCCAATGTGCAAAATGAAGGTAGAAGATGGATAGGGAACATAACATGCTTCTCTTACAGCTCACCCAAAGACCCTTCTTTCAGAAGTGTACGTGTACAGTCTGTATAGCCTGGACATCAGCTGGCAAAACTCAATCACCTAAGTAAAAGAGAAAGATATAGGATGTTTTGCCAACCAAAAAAAAATCCCCAAACAAACAAAAGAACATTAAAAAATAAAAAGGAAAGAACAGGTTAAAATGGCAAAAAAATAATTCAGCCCATAACAACAACAACCTTTCAGCAGCGTTGCTGGCTATTCAGTAGCTTTTGTATCATTTCTATTAACCATATAGGACAGAGTTTATATGATCCTCTCCAGGTAGCACCGTTCAACGAGGAAAAGACACTAGAGCAAACCAGCCTGTTTTTTTGTGGCTTAATTATATGGCCCTGATCCAAATTCCACTGAAGTCAGTAAGAATCCCTGCCACTGACTTTAACGACTTTGCATGACTGAATACTCCCAGCAGGGCTTTAATAGGGAAAAAGACTGAAGTTTAAGCTACAAAATACCCGACATGATCTGTACAGCAGGAAAGCTGCCGACATACTTCCAAGGCATAGGCAACTGTCATTGATGGAAAAAGGGAAAATTCTGATCTACTGGAGGAGCTTTAGGGCTTGCATCTTCATTTTCTGTTTATGAACTTAAAGAATTGTTTGGGATTTACATTAATAAATCAGTGCGTAACTGCAAAGCGTGCACTGTGAGAGGGTCAAAACGCATGTCTGCGCATCTCAGAGAGACAGAACAGGTTGACATCCAGAGCTTGTTTTCTTACTGTGCCAGGTCTTGATCATGTTGAAGTGAATGGAAACACTTTCACAGACTTCGGCGGGATGGTGACTTAGCTCACACTCTCTGGAAAGGGCTGGAACTGTGGAAGGAGCGCTATTGCACACCCTGGATTGTCGGTCGCTTTGCAGAGTCCTTTTTATAGATGCTTCTTGTTTATAAGCAAAAGTACTTAGATTAGCATTGCCAAAACAAATAGGCTAATGTTGTTACATTTTAAGGGCATATTAACTTGAAGGAGCAGCCAAGCTTGTTGACTAAAACGATTTACACAACTCTAAGGCCACTACACAAGTATTTCTCAATGTCTCATCAGCAGCTCAAGGGAGCAGAAGCTAAAAATGCCACAGCTCAACAAACAGCTCTGTGTTCCTACTGTTGATAAGTACACAGTGTTTCTTTGCAAATAAAAACCTGTCAGGGGTTGCTTTAAGGAAAAAAACAAACAAACAAAAAAAAACCCCAACACATCAAAACAACCAGCCAACAAACATACCAGAAATAAATAAATAACACAAATAATTTCTAAGTACATACTGTCGTCTTTCCCTCCTTCTATTTCCCTCATATAACTCCATAACAACTGCCCCAACAGATCACCTGCAATACACCCAGGATTCCCCCAAACAGACTTCTGACTGGCCAAGAGGCAAGACCTAGTGTGGCTGTTCCAATGCAACAGCCCTTTGCTTGGCAGGGACAGGAATTTCCAGGTGTCAGTAAACTCTGTTTACACAAATTGATCATCCAAGGTGCCCAGATTGCCCAAGAGATGCTGCATGTCCTCCACCAGCAAATATTTTGATGGGAAGTAATCGTTCAGCATCACACAGGCATGGTAAGCACCTCACGGGCCAGCCATAAGAGCACAAGTCTATGCATGACTGTGGGGTCTTATGCATAATTCCAGTTTGCAGATGCATCCCCTGATCTGTCAAGGTGCAATGGGAATATGTCCTTGTTGGAGGCTGTAATGGATTAAGAGCTCAGTCAGGATCTGTATTCAGGTCACCAAAGAGAAATGTCCATGTGCCTTGTCAAGGAAACAGTATGTAGAAAAGAAGGTTCTTTAACAAAGCAGGCAAGGGAGTGGTAAGACGAGCAGCTGAAAACTGAATTCAGGAAGTAATTATGCTAGCAGATGTCTAATACTGAGAGTAATCAATCAGGACAGTCATAACCAAGGGACACCGTGCAATCCCCCTTTACATCTAGACTGGCAAAACTTTCAGACACTGTTCAACCAAAAACTGTCAAGCTTGATTTTAAGGACTGGAGGATAAATTTGAAAGTTCTCCGTCATACAAAAGTCAAGCAAGGTGATCACAAAGGATTTTAAAACATTGAAGACTATCAATTTAAAAGATCTGAAAAGCTTCTGTCACTGTCTAAATGTAGGTAAAGTAGAATGGGAGAGTGTGCTCTGCAGCTGGACTGCAGACACGGAAAATACCAAGAAGCACTACACTGCTCTGCCTGTTTGGGTAATTTCTGTGGCCGTGGTTGCCAAACAACAGAGATCCTCACTGATGTGTTGTCTCCAGCAGGGCTAATGAGGCATGAACACAGCCAGCTTTCACAGCTACAGAAAGAGATGAGAACCACTGTTTCATGTCACCCAGTCACATAAAACATAAATATGTCCTAATGAAGGCATGCAAAGTACTTGCCTTACTTCCTCTGCTAAGCCAGCTGAGAACGTTTTGCTGTTGCAGTAAAAATGGTCAATCCGCCAAACGTCACATTTGGGGAATACATCTTCCATTATATACAGTCTGTCTTCTCCCTTGGGTTTCCTTCTGTTTTCTGTAGGGTTGCAAGAAAGCTTCACTGTAAGCAGACAGACGTGTTGCAGACTTGACTTTTACTCGGGTCTTATATTGTCAACATGTATATTCGTTACCCAGAGCTACTCTGCTACAAGAAGATGGCTGGTCTTTTGCCTGTGATATGACCATTTGCCAGAAATGACTTTAAACAGAGCAGACAATGAGCCTGTTACTAAGAAATGTTTTCTGATTATTATGTTCTGTCACCCTGAGCCAAAGTGCTATAACATCTGTGCTCAAACAGCTTCTACACAGATGCTGTCTGAAACCCATTTTCCCTATGAACATTTGGTGAAAGACAGAGCAGGAAAGCAGAGCACTTTGAGTAACATTTGGCAGTATCTCCACGACGCAGGGAGAAGTCCACGAGTTGAACTCTCTTTACATAAACACCAATAGGGGATAAGTCAGTACTCTTGAAATCGGTATGCCACCTTATTTCAACATCAAGCTAAAGCTTGATGTGAAAGTTCAGTCAGAGCTGAATCTGGCTCCACGATTTATAGTGTTTATTTAACTTAGGAGCCAGCATGGTAGTAAAATATCTCGGATATCTCTTTAATCTGGATAATTTATTTCCAAAATTACATTTAACTGTAGGAGGATGGGAAGAAGGAAGAGTCACAGTTCAGAACAGGTTTTATTTGGTGCATTGGAAACTGCCTCTTGGATGCCCATCATGGGGAAAAAGGTCCAGAGAGCAGGGACAAACTCTGGCCTTGGAGGCCAGAGAGGCAGGAGAGGAGCAGGGAGGAAAGAACGTGTCTGTGCAGAAGGGCAAAGGCACTTGGGATTTCCCCCCAAAATGTATGCTAAAGGGCAGGAGGCTCAAATGAGAAAGGCTTGGGCCAAGCTTGGCACATGAGGCAGCTTGACCAACTGCCCTGCCCAGAGAAGAGATGGGAATGGCTCCACAGGCCTCCACAGCTCAGATTCCTCTCCTGCTCCCTCCCTCCATGCCACAGGACAACACAAATCTCCTCAGTAAGATATAGCCCAAAACCTGGGAGCTAAGCTTAGAAAATGTGAGAACATGTCCCTTGCTGCAGGCTGTGAAAGAGGGTCCTGCCACCACAGCTGGTGGGACTGACCCCTGCTTCCAGAGAGGCTGTTGAGGGGCTGGCTGGGCACAAGGGGCACTGAACACTCCCAAGCAATCAACCTCTGGCTATTGAGCCACAGACACAGCCCCTGATGTAAAGGTTGCTGTTATTCTGGATTCACTAATGACTGGGCTGAAGGCTGCTCCAGTAAGGAATTATATCCATATCATCTTCAGGGAGAGAGGACAGTGAACAGAATCTCAACAATTTGCAGATTTCCTGTCTGGGACACATAGGACATTTAAATATCAATTTGCACGTTATCCATACTACAAACACACATTTGCACACACACATATCTATATAAATCTCAGGAGACTTTTTAAAATAGCATTTAAGTAGAAAGTTGTCCTCCTTTCCTTCAGGCAAGGCCCTGAAATGCCTCTCATGGCCAGATGATATTCCCTGCCTTTCTCTGCAGATGTCTCAAGAAGGCAGCACAGGTTTTGTGCTTGCTCAAGAGCCAGAGCCCCTCGGTAACTTCTGAGGGACTCATGCTGCCCATCTCATGGATGTTTAGTAGGGATGGACCTGCCATGGTGAGGTGAGGCCAGGTTGACCCCGAGGCAGGAGTGCTGCTGTGCTTTGTACAAGAAAAGTGGGGCTGTTATACAGAGGGTGCTGCAGCTGAAGTACTTGTGTGCAGTATCAGGGTTGGCACGTCTCAAAACCGCCACAGGTCATAACACAGACCTGCTGTGGGTGGCACAGGCACAACAGTACACTTGGACCAAAACCACATCCACCCACAAGTTGTGCGGATAGGTTTGTTGGGATGATGAAGAGACTTAAGGCCCAAGGCTTTGCTTTATCCATTTGCTTGGTCTTGGTTTGCTATTGCTGAGATCTCCTCCAGGAGACTGTGACAAATACCTTGTCTAATAGCTTCCCCTGCAAAGCCAGGATTATCTGCATCCTGAAAACAGTCATCGCTGGACGGTCTAGGAGGCAGGCCCAAGTGATTCAAACAGCGTGCAAATGCCAGAAAGGGATGATTTCACTGTGTTATTGAACACACATTTGACAGATAAGCCTAGCAACAGGGATCCTGTCTGCAGGCTGACTCCCAACAATCAGCTCCTGCTACAGCTCCCCGTCTTTTGACTGCACTGCTGCAAATACACGAGCAAATAAATAATTTCCTATGGCATTTGTGCAATAAGCAGAATATTAGCATGTAGCTCTCAAGACGACCTTTAGCAAAGGAAGCAGCATTTATAATGGAGAAACTTATCTAAAAATAAATGATTATCACTCATGTATACATAGAAATACCAAGGGCAAGATATGACTTTCTATAATGTGAAATGACTCATTTTCCCCCTGAAGTTTTAGTGAGTGTCGAAGATATGCACTTCTAAGAGTGAATCACTCCAAATGGCCACTGGGTGACTGGCTGAGTTTGAACTAATCTTGGGGAGGAGAGCTGACGTAAGAGCCAGCCGTGGGACTTGGAATGCATCGGCTATTTGCAGGGCGAGGATGGCAGACATTAGCACTCAGTTGTCACTAGTAAATCTCAAATTGCTTTGACAGGTGGCAGATTGTGAGACATGAATGACTATGGCTTCCAGGGGAACACTTCTTTTCATGGAAAGTGGGATGAGGCCAAGGGAACAGCCCATATTTCTTCTTTATAGATAAGTGTCCGTCCGTGCACACACACACATTTATAGCTGTAAAAAATAAAGCACCTCTTTTATGGATCAGCAAACTGACTCAAACCCTCATTTATACTTGCTAGCTCAATCCCAAAGTAAGAGCTCAAGCTTTCTGGAAGTGTAGCTGGACTGCCAGCTTCCAGAACAAGCCAAAAAAAGTTCTGGTAAGTTATCTGCAGACTTCGTAAGCGTGAGAGAATTCACCAGCTCTGCAGAGGGGAGTGTGGAGCCTCCCCTTGCTGGGTTCAAACTACTCCTGGACAATCAGTGACTACAGTATGATGACTAAAGTTGGTGGTTTTATTTGAGTTACTCCAGTGGGGTTTGTCTTCTGTGTCATTCCCAGGTGTCCAAGTCAGCACAGGTTCTAATTGGCACCCCAGGAGATGGCACAAGCCTTGGGGAGGGGTGGCATCCCCTGTCTTCCTAGACACAACCTGTCTAGCCAGCACATTAATTGTGACAGCACCAGGGGAAAAGCATTTTTTCTGTCTTCCCAGTGACATAGATGGAAATTGAGGGTGATGGGACTGAGCAGGCGCTACCGCAGTCTGCTAACTGGGCACACAAGAAATTCCCAACTCACTTAGGAATGCCTCCCCCAGGGCCCAGACATTACATACATATAAATATCAGCTTCATATTGGAAACGTGTCCTGAGGAGGGAAGTGAAAGAGAAGTGAGCCTTCACTTTACAGATCAGCTCACAGTTTTTTGCTGTCCCCCTTTAAACGGTGATTAGAGCAGCCTGACTGCTGAGGAGAGAAAGATCCCCAGAAAGCTCTGTCTTCCAGAGGAACTTAGCAATGTAAGTATAACTTGGCAATAACAAATGCCAGCCATGCAACATGTCACACAGTTAAAACGGGCCGAAGCAGCAACGCACCAATGCCTCAGAAAAGGCTGCACATACAAATTCATATTCTACGACCTGCTATGTATAGCTCCTTGCATGTGAGCCCGATGCCTGATCTGAGTGTGGGGCGGGTTCCTTAGGCTCAGTGAACTCAGTTGGAGAACGAGGGTCCCCACACAGACTTCACACTTTGCTAAGGGACTGGCTGATGCAACTGTGCCTCTCATTTTCCACTCCTGTGGGAAGCAGCCAGCACAGCTTGCCCTGTATTTTGTAGGGATGTTTGTTACATCCCTAGTTACGTACCTAGTTACACTGGGGTACAAGTTTTGCTGTGGGCTATAAGAAAAAATTAAAATCGAGTCAAACTGATCCAAGGCGAATTTGTTATGAAGAAATGTTTCCTCAGAGGACAGAGCTGTCAAGCAGAAGGTCTTTCAGAAAACAGGAGGAACCTCTTTTGACTAACACGGTCCGCCAGAAAAGATGAAATCCTGGAAGCGTTTTGAAAATGAGAAGGAAATGTGGATATTTCCAGTACTGTCACAGAAATTTTGTGTGACCTTGGGACAGTGGTTTAACTCCCCATTGAAGCATTAACTTCTCCCTTCCTCCAAAGGCAGAGAGATGACAGGGATGCCTGCACTTCCTCTCGCTCCATGAGAGCATCAGTAAGTGTAACACACTGAAGAGGTAGGGATTTTAAGCAAATTAATTATTTGCAATAAACATTCTTTTCCACTTTCCTAATTATTCACATACCCACCTGGACAGCTATAAAATTGGTCACAATTATTAAACGAGAGGGATGCAGCTGTACTTCATCCTGTATACAATCGCTTTGCACAGCAAGGATGGGGTCAGGCCTTGTCCCGCTGCAAGAGCTGTGCAGCTGCCAAAGACGGCTGCTGCCAGGAGATGGAAAAGGCTTGGCATCTCTTAGCCAGCCTCACCCAGGAATAAAACAGGAGGGCAAACCACTCATGTTTTTTGCTACCATGGAGTTATTCAGTTGCACTTCCCAGTCCCATGGTACCCAATGGCCAAAGCCATAAAGAAATGCCAACACTAACCCTATGAACCCTTCCAAATATTGACAGATTTGCATTTGACTTTCTTGAGAACTGTCTCAAAACCACACACAAACTCATCAGTAAGTGGAGTCCTCACTAGTTAGCGGTTTCTAATGAAATTAAGGTTTCTGAGTCCTTTTGGGAAGAATTTTAACTGCTCTGCTCTTACAATGATGCAGCTTATCTCGAGGGAAACATACTGTCTAAAAACACAGACAAGCTGGCTTCAAATCCCACTGCACCCCAGTTCTCCTCTGGGATTTCAGACAAACTGGGTAAGTGTTAACTACAGCTTCCATTTTCCACCAGGGGACATTCAAAGGATAAAAGGACATACCAATGACTGACAAAGGACATTGGTAGGACAAAAGTCATACCAACGACTGAGAAAAGCTCATAAATTTACACAGATGAGATCTATTACCATTTGCACAAGTGAGGCAGGAAACTTGGTAACATGCTTACTTAACAGAGTGCCAAGTTTCCCCTCTTAAAACAGGAGATAGTTGATACCTGAAGAAAAGGTTCTTGCATGAAGAATTTTGCCGAGTATATTCCATTTTCAGTTGCTGAGATCCTCCTTTGGAGGATAATTAAGTATGCAATATATGGTCTAAAACAGCCAGGAAAGAGATTGAAAATATAGAAAATTGAAAGGAAATTATTTCAAACTAGAGTGCTCTGACTCTGGAAACTAAGTTATAAATGCTTTTGAGAACCTGCATTTATTACTTGCAATAAATAACTTTTCTTCTAAACACGCCTTTGTGTGAGAGACAGATTAGCAGTGCAAGTGGAGCATATTTCTGCTGTGCAGAAGTTACTTATTTTAGAATAATGGACGTCACAAATTGGCCCTGCATAGCAACACTCATTGGAAAAAGATCACAGTTCCACTTAACACAAAAGTGCAATCTTGAAGCCCATTGAAACTGAAGTCTCTTCACAGGGCAAACACTGAAGTAGCTCCTCATTTGCGTAAAGCCGGACAATTGCTCTACTTCCATACACAAAAAAAATTGCTTAGATATCTGCTGTGCATGGGGAAAGGCTCATTAATCATATTACGGCAAGTGAACATCCCAAGGTTAAATCCTGGTGCTGTAGAGTATATCAGTGTTTTATAATATTATCTAAATGGGATTTATATCTGCAAATCTTCATGGTGTGGTGAAGATTTGGAGCTTACCTTTAAACTCGAGGCATTTCTTGTTCCCTGTAAGAAAAGCCCAGTTCTGAAAAACAAATTTAGATATATAGGGTCTGATTCCCCACTACATTAAACCTGTTTTACAGCTGTGTCACTGCCATGAAAATCAATGGAGTAGCACTGGTGAAAAAAACCCAATGTAATGAGGAGGAAAACTAGCCCAGGCTCTTTAAAAGGCTGTTCATGCAGCCATTCTCATGTTTTCTTCAAGTCCATTTTGCTAGCTGCTCTGTGGCAGGAGGATGTAAGGAAAAAAGGCCATGGGATGGCAAACCTTTCCACCCTTGTTTGCTTGTTTTATGGCATTCCTGTCTTTCTGCCTTTGCATCATAACTCTGCTTTCCTTCAAGGAAAACAAGGAGACCTAGATTTATCCTTTACCAAGACAGCTGCCTTTCCTTACAGTTTTGGCTTGGTTTTTTCTTCCTGTGAGAAGCAATTACACCTGAATTTGTTCCAGTGCTTCTTACCGCCTGGGAGGATGGCTGGTAGCACGGGCTGTAAGCCAGCGTAGCTCTAAACAGGATCAAAGGAACGGTGCTGATTTATACCCACTGAGGATCTCTCTCATGAGGTTTGCTATCAGGCATGTTATTTCACTTCTGGAGTCTCCACTGGCAGGCACTAAGTTCCCCCTCAGAAGCTGGCCAAAACTGGTCAAAATCTTGCAGACCACTTCAAAGTCACCTTGAAATCACTTATGAGAGAAGAGGGGGCAGCTCCTCTGCTTGTCGCCAGTCACGTGCATCCCTCCTAGTGCCCTCTGCCTCTCATCCAACCCACATCAGTTCTGACCCACACTCCCCCAGGATGCCCTGCGCGGGACTGGATCCAGCCTCACCACCCAGTCCCAGACAGAGATTGCGGATATGGCATGCATGCTGGGGTTTCTCCTTGTTTATCACACCAAAAGCTGCTCTTATGTGTCTGGAACCCAGACACAGGAAGTCTGAGTTGGTGTTTCAATTTGCTAAGGACTCCCTGCATGAGATTAGGGAAAACAGTTGAGCCCCCTGTGTCTCAGTTGCCTGTCTCTGGTGCTGAGAGCACAGCTTGTCCTCTCATCCACCCTCTGTCCTGTGCATCAGCTTTTGGGGACAGAGTGGGGGGTTCATGCCCTCTTTCCGGTAGGACTTGCCCCAACCCACTTCACTGCATGAAACTCTGTTCAGAGCTTAAAAAGGAAAGGTGGGTTGCACACCTGGTGCCTGCATTCACTTTCTCAGAGCAGACACTTTTTCAGAGTTTGGGTACAATGAGGCCAAGTGGCAGGAGAGCAGGCTGGGTGCTGGGACTCTGCTCCCTGTCAACAAGCCAAGTTGCTGGCTGCGGAGGAGGTTGGCACAAGACAGCTGGCGGCAAGGAATTACCTAAGTCAGGGGAGCATCCAAGCGAAAGAAGGTGGGGGTGAGGGGGAAGGGGGCACACCTGGGGCCATGGCTCTGGAGCACTGAGAAAGGAAAGGAGATAAGACAACTGAGCAAAATCCTGGGGAAGAGTCAAGAGCCACGTAGGCACAGAGCAGCGTTACACACCAGCTTGAATTTTTCACACCTCTCTGATTTAACCAGGAAATGTTATTCCTCTTAAGCATTTTGTGTCACACGGCTGTGGTGTTCTTTTACCCAGGACAAAGCGCTCTCAACACAGCTTTGCCACCTCCCGGAGGCATGGCCCCACAGCTGGGGCTGTGGCCAGCCTGGCCACAGCCCTGGTGAAGGGGAAGCTGGGATGCCCGTGCAGCCAGGTGGCTCTCTGATTGGAGCTGTAATGTATATGTGTGACTGGCAGAACTAAACCACCCTTCATTAGATTAACAACTTATTCAAAGGCCATGCAGCTGTCATATCATCCGTCCCATTCCTGGGGTCAGACTGCTTTAATTTTAGCAGCCCCACATACCTTTGGGGCTACTTACAAGGTTAGAAAAGGAGCTGGGGGGGGGTGTCCAAGTGCAAACGGTGGGTAGGCAGACCCACCCAGAGCTTCTTCATTGTGGAGATGACGCAGTTAACTGGACATCAGCAACTGGAAGACAAAGACAGCTCCACGAGGTGGCTGTGAGTCATCTGCCTGGGGCTTCTGATGGGTTTTTCCTTTGTCTGGAGGTAAAAGTGAAGCGCCATGACCCCCGTAAAATGACAAAGCACAAAGATGAACTGCAGGGATTCAGCCAGCGACAAAGTAAAGAATGAGGCAGGGAGGAAAGTCTGCCTGGAGGACTGTTTTGCTAATCCACAGCTGGATGAAATCCTCCTCCTGATAACATGCACACATTGTCCACTGTCAATAGAGTGGGCTTCACAATTTCTGCAATGTCCAACAAAGTACGAGATTCAGCACTAGGTTGTGGAGACGTGGGGCCATTTAAAGGAACTCGGTGAATAAGGGACATATCAGGAATAAAACAAGGTAAAAAGTTAGCTTTGTTGGTGGTGTAGCCAGGAGGAAACACAGGTAAACACTGCTTACCCATTTCTAATTCAGACACTTCCTTCCTTCAACATACGAGGAAGCAGCCAGGCAACTGAGTTTACCTACCTCCTTCCTTACCAGCTCCCACCGAGCTACACTGCATTATATTTAGTTGAACAGCCAGCTCCAGCACTGACCCTTAAAGCACTGTACAATCCTTTGTAACCCCCCTATAAATAAAAGCACCTTCTATCCTAAGGACAGGCAGCTGGAGACACCTAGGCTATGTCCATAACAGTGTATCACACATGCCCAGGTCTTTCCTCTGGCACTAAGGTCAGCCAGCATGAGATACTCCACTTCCAGACTACTGAACTTTCTTATCTGCCAAAACAAGGCAGTTTCGTCTCAAATGTCTACTGAGAATGTCTCCAGGCCCTGCTGGCTTCCAAGTCATGCCTGGGAAACATCTGAAGGACCACAGAAGTGCATACTTTGGACATCCTTACAATTTAACAGCATGGATGTCTCAGTCTTAATGTCTGGAAATGTGCCCTGGGACCATTTAATTAAGCAGCAGATGTAGCTTGAGGTGCTGAAGTACTGCAATTCCAGCTAAAACCAGTGAATAGTTTCAGGAAGCCACTCTTTGGTGGTTTGAGCTGAGCACCAGCATCTGAAGCAACAAGAAGAAAGCAGCTTTCTAAAGCCTCATTGTTGCGATTGACTCACTAGAGGAACAGAAGATGTGTCAACAACACTGCCCCAGAGCACATCTTGGATGTCTCTTGTCTCCTGCTAGAGAATGATGTGGGAGTCATCATTCCCATTGCACTCTAGTTCCCACACAGAGGAAACCTGAGTGCAGAAGGTGAGCTAGACTCACGCCACCACAGATGGTAGAAAATGTAGATGCAGCTGCAGTGATCCAGGAGAGGAACTGGGAAATGTTTTTTAAGAGGTCTACCTCTCCTCTGCCTTTTTGCCCCAACTTTCTGGGTAGTCTTCTTCTGTGGCTAAGTCATGGAATCAACGCTGAGCTTAATTGCACAAATGACAGCATGCAACTCCCTAATTAACGACAGACATGCCAGTCTGCTTGCATGGAGCTGCACACATGCCGCGCATTTTTAACATTGCTTAGTAAACAGTGGTGATGAAACGTGATAAAGAATGCCAAATGTTTAGCACTGATATGATGCCCAGACAGGTTTGTGTGCCCTTGGCAGACAAGGGACGGGGTGAGCTCCTTTGCTTTGCCATCACAATAACCCAGCAGTCTCACTAGAATCGTATCTGCAAGATCTCGGAACTAAGCAGGATGTCCTGTTCATAAATCAAATCCCAGCAGACCTCTCCCTCGACAGGCTTTTCCCTTCCTGGACTGGACTTTCTGGAAACTTAACATTTAAGATTCTAATCCTGCAAACATTTGTACAAATGTTTTCCTACCTAGAGGCCCCGTTATTGAAGTTAAATCTGAGCACGAATGTTGACAGGATGGGCCTGTGCTTAGGAAGAGATTTTGTAATGTTTCTTTTCAGCAAGTTACCTGTTTCTAAACAAGTATCTGTATTTTTCCACATGACCTCATAACTCTGGGGCAAAAAGAGAACCGTATACGGCCACTGAGATACATGACAATCAGTTGCCTTAGCAGCCTTGCCCTGCACCAGATTTGGGATGTGCCCTATGGAGTACCTCAGATGTTGCTCAAGTCTGTTGTACTTCCCTCCCCATTATTGAGGCAATAATAGCTGATGGGGAGGGTATTTCCTGAGAGTCATCTGGAGAAAATGAGGTCTCTGCCTTAGGCCCATAATTCAGCAAGGAATGTACCGCCAGGAAGTAAGTCCCACCCTGTCCCCCTACACTGGGCCCATTGCTGTTACAGCAAGCCAGCAAGTGGCTGCTTGGTCTGGGGCTCTCAGGTGTAAAAAAAATCATATGTCAGACATACATTTGTTTTTTCTTCAGTGAGCTATTTCTCAGGTTTCCAGAGACGAAACGTGGAAGGCTGCTCCACTTCCACGGGGAAATTTTGCCCCAAAAGGTCAATGAATCATTTGATGTCAGGTTTCAAAAGGGAAGACACACAGTCAACAATCTATGCAATATACAATAGACAAGATACCAAATCAATATGTGATTGCTGTCATGTGTCACGTATTGATTGCTGTGGCCTTCACAGGACACACAGGAAGGCTTGGCAAGCAGCAGGGAGCTGCACTCTGCATTTGAAAAATCCCTCTGCTTTAACATAGGGACAAATTTACTGATCCAACTACACGCTCGGAGCCACTGCTGCCATCCATAACCTGGGTTTATGGCGATATTGAATTCCCAGAAGTCTGCAGAGCAATCACAGCACACAGAGGAATCTGACACAATTATTTTATACCAGCATTTCTTTGACTGATGCGTTCTTTGCTTTTCATAGAACCTTTTCTTGCTTAAAATTGTTACAGTAGCAGGGCTTACTCTTCTCTGCAATGATATATATTATACATACATATGCATGTATAGGTATGTAATTTCTTTTTTCCTAACAGAGAAATACAAAAAAACACCACAGGGACTGAAAAAAAAAAACCAACAACTTGGATTCAAACCTGGAAAAATGCCAGTAGGGAATATGCTGGAGAGAGTTTTGTTAGCTTTACTGAGGTGAACTGCGAGAAAGAGAAAACATGTTTTCAGATCTGTACCTGTATGACTACAAAGACTATAGTGCAGCTGCACAGCCTGCAGAACTCATTGCCACAGGACAGCACCATGTTCACAGGCTGGGCAGGATTGATGTGCAGTATTTGGAACCACAGGATACTCTCTAAAATTACTTGTTGCTGCTGCAAATTAGCACACTGCTCCTGCCTTTAGAAAAGAGCTGTTGCCATCAGCCAAGGCTTTAGCTGAAAAGGTTCCCGTGGACATAGTAACTCCAGGACTAACAGGCTATGGCTTGACAATACAAAGCCATCAATAGCAACGCTTGCTCAGGCAATTAACATTTCCCTCCCTCCTTGTCCCCTATATCATCCCTTCACACTACCTACTTCTCTGTGAGGCCAAATTTTGAACTGGCTTAGGGAACAGATCCAGCAGAAAAGTAATTTAAAAAACCCACAACAAAGAATCCTTGGGTTTTGACCCAGCTCAGGTGTGCCACCTGCTTGGCAGCACTGGCCAAAAGCAAGTAGGCAGCACAACAGAGGGCAGGCAAGCCCCAGTGTGATCCAAAGATAGAGAGCCGAGTGCACCCACTGCTGAAGCCAGCAGTGCTGCTGAAGACACAGCAGTGTGAAAGCACAACCAGGTTGAGCCCCCCTAGCTCTCCATGAACAGGTCAACTCTGTATGATGCCTCTCCTGAATGCCCTTCAAGCCTACAACTGCCTGTGTTTCAAGGCTTTCCTGAGCCAGCTGCTGTGCCTATAACCCTTGTGGTGACACTCAGTGGATTTTCCTCCACAAAACTGTCTAACCTCCTCCTGGGTCCACACTAGCTTCCTTAGCATCTACTGTACCCCCGTAAGGGAGAGAGCTGCTCTACCACCAGGTCATGAGATGGGATCTCCCTGTAGTGTGATGATGGAAGGCTCAGGCATGGACCACGTGCCTCCTGGCAGGACTCAACAAGGCCCTGCTGCGTGCAATAAGGCACAGACTGTGGGTCAGGTTGATCCCTTGCATCAGTAACAATGGTAGGGGCTCTTATGTGGCAGGACAGATGCTGCAATGCCTTCTCCTACCAGAGCACAAGGTAATGCCAAGGAATGCACGGTGAAGGCCAAAGGGCTAGCTCATGCTTCAGAGTACAGATCAGAGCAAACAAGTCTCCCATCCTCCTTCTCCTCCTAAGAAATGTGTCTTGCCTTCCCCAGACTTTCAGCATTTTCCTTGAGAGCATCTGGTGGTGTTCCCTTCTGCAGACAGCATTCTGGCTTATAGGTTGTTATTTTGCCCGATACAGTTGGCACTGTCTTTGCATGGTCCCCACCACAGTGGCAACAACCTGTCTGCGGAAGACGAAGTTCTTGCTGTTTCTTTAGTGCTGATCAACCCCACGTTTTGGGCGGGAATGTCTGGATTACAGCTGATGTGGGTTACGGCAGAGGGTCAAGCCATTAAGCATCCAGAATGTTTCGACATCTTGCACCTGCCACTTGGACAGCAAATCCTGGCATTTTACACTTCCACCAGACAAAACTTAAGCCCTTTACAGAAGCTGAATTTTCAAAGACACCAAATCCTTTAGCATGGCAAAACTGGCACCATTCCTATATTCCCTTTAGTTTGTTTCTCTTTATTTGAAATTGCATTTGCACCCTAGCATAGCTGAAACTCTGGATGTGCAAATCAATTGAAACTGAGTCACTGGGCTTCATAAAAGCAAACAGACGTCATCGTAACAGGATTGAAGCCCCACTTGAAGCCTTTACCACCCTGCTGAGTTACAAGATTAATTAAAGGAATGTATAAAACAGTAATTAATGAAGCAACCATCAAATATGTTGCTAATATTTAAAGAAAGCTGGCCAAAAGGAAAAAGTAGCTAGCAGACTAACGTTTACATTGTCAAATTTAAATTTACGGTGTCAACTTTCTCTAGAAAGAACAAACAAATGCTTGAAACAGGCAAAAAAACTTGCACATACTTTCAGCAAATGCTGACATCTTCTTATACTGGGGAAATTCTTGCCCTGCTTAATCTGTGTATGACACAATGCCTTGTAATAATTATCCATTACTGAAGCTTATCTGGGCATGCTGATAGCCTGGTGTTCCTGTAGCACATAAAGAAATGTGCATTTCACCCCATTTATCTTGGACAGCAAGCCCATTTAATCCACCCGTCGCCTTAGGAGGCCCAACTGCCTGTATAGTCAGTATAAACAAAGAAACACTTGGGTGCTTTGAATGACTCACTTGGGGCTACAGTCAGTCTTTGGAGAGCTGACAAATCTATCAGCTCAGATGTCTCAAGTAGGGCAGGGTGAGTATTTACTAAATATCCATCTCAGGAGCTAAGGGTTTGGGCTCCCACTTACAGCTTCACCAATGGGAAAGCAATTCTAAGTGACTTCCCACAAATCTTAAAAAAATTACCCAGAAAGAAGTCAAGGTTTCTTTTAAACTTGTGCATCCATGCTACCCCACAAGCAGATGCTCCACTACCACAGCAGAGTGTATCCCATGCTGAGAATAAGGGAGAGGAAGGGTAGATGGTGAGAGAACAAAGTCTCTTATCTGTGGAATCATAATGGAATACCACACCCTGCTTTCACGCACCCAAGAAAAAGTAGAAAAGGTCTTGATTTACAATCACCTTCATGGACCATTAAGAGTGTGCCAGTGCCCCCAGTATCCTGTCACGGTGGGGACCTGGACTAACATGGGCCACGGGACAAGGTTTTACTTGCAAAATCATGCTGTGCACTGAAACTGTGGTGGAACCACTATTCTGACCTACAGCGATCCTCTTCAGGACAGCTGGAGACCACCTAAAGGGAAGTCTTTTTCTAGACCAAACTAAAATGTGTCAGTGACCACAAAATTCTTGGCATCAACAGCCAGGCAGATGCTTATGTTCCAGCGGTGGTTAGGCTGGGTGTCCTCTCCCCATCACACCACATGGCAAACGCACACCACAAGGCAAAGTTGCAGTGAGGACCTGAAAGGGCAGGGGACTTACAGTCCCCTCATCCACATTCCTCTTGTTCCCCCAATATAATCACTAGAAAAGTGAGTGTTCATGTGTCTTTTTACTGATTTTCCCATGCATTCCACAAGCAAAACACTGGCAAACTTGGTAGTCAGTTTTAACTGTTGTGAGTGACGGAACAGATTTGATTCAAGTGATAAAGGTTTCACCTGTTTCTGCCTTTTTTTGTTTAGAGAGCATTTATATCAGTTTTCATTAGTAGGCCCGTGTCTTTTCTACAGATGTGGAGATGGGATAACACTTTCCACTCACTCCAATTTTTTTTTATTGGGAGTAGCTGCTAAAGAGTTTAACTTCTCCTCAAAGCAGAACCCACTGTTATCTCAGTGGCAGAACCTGAAGTTCTCTAGTTATGCCTTGAGTTCTGGTCTGTAGTCCAAGAATATAAGGATATTGGTGAATAAGTCAAACAACAGATGCATGGGGAACAATGAGGACATAGGGAACAGAGTAGAGAAGATAAACAACTATGTTATACTCTTCTCACTTCCAACAGATCCATATTTTCAAGCCACAGATTGTAATTTTCATGCTGTCTCTAGACATAAGGCTAACTGCTCTTCAGGAGCTACTTTGTGTGTTAAACAAATATGACATTTACAGATTGTTTTCTCTCACTATTTATTTGTTATGTCCTGAGCTAATGACCTTAAAAATTGCTCTCTCTGATGGCATTAGTGTGAGATGATTTCCAAAAAGCATGAAATTGCAATAAACTGTCAAGTTTGCACAGGTGCATTAGAGATTAAGAGATCAGCCACAGAGCCATTAAGATCTGTGGCAAAATGCCCAATGGGACCAAGATCAAATCTTCAGAGTGTTTTTAAAAATGTCATCATTAGTAGAGAGATGCCTTGCCCAGCAATCCCAGGAGTTCAGCGTAACGCTGGATTTTAAGCATACCCTTCTGCAGTACTCCTCTGAGATGGCAGCTGCTGGAATTTCCTATTCATCTCAAAATAGACGCAGCAAATATTAATTCTGCTGGAGCAAAGATCAGCGGAACATCCCCACCGAGATGTTGGTATGTCCTACAGGAGCCTTTAAATTCTTCCTAACCTGCAGAAAGAAAGCATCTTACGGGCACAAGAAGTCAGTTCGCACTCATGGGGCAGCGACATAGGCTCACCGACTATGAAAGACTCTAAGGAGCTGGCTGTTGTGAAGAATCACAGCGGCCACCTGGGTGGTTTTATGATCAGTAACTCTGCAGTCAGACAGTTTTCATTTTTATCCCACTACCTTTCTACACAGGAGTCTGGCCTGGGGAACTTTTGCTAGCTGGTGTGGCCAAGGGCAAAGGTTATGTCCTCAGCTGCCTGTCCGCACAGAGAAGGCGTGAAAAGAAATCAATCAGTGTTCAAAATATCCCACCGAGATTTTCTCCCCACTTTCCCTGACCTTTTCCTGGAAGGACAAACAAGTTTCCTTTTAACTGCCTGGGAAAGAGCGCTAGAGCATCTCTGCTCAAAGAGCCACAAGATACACTCCAGGCACACACGGGCAAATGCAGAAACACTGGTATTGCAGGAGAGCAGGGGGAGATGTGCTTAGCAGTGCTCACACACAGGGCTGACTCTGCATACGTGACAGGTGAGGAGCAGAGCATTTGTAATGGTTTAGGGATGCCTTTCCGTGCTTCTCATCTGAAAAAAGACATCATCAGTGCTGAGGTTACATTTTGCTTCAGTCCTCAGCTTTTGCTCTGTATGGTAAGTATTACCCCACAAAAGAAAACAAAGAGAGAAAGAATACAAACTAATCCAACTTTTGTTTTTTTTTTTTAAAACTTTCCATATTGCTTTCCTCAAGAGAAAACCCGGGGCGTTCAGGGAAGCCCATACCTTGTATCATACTGTTGAGCACATACTTTCAGTTAGTTCTTCAAATATTTTTGTAAGATAGGAAAGTCAAGCAGGAGGTGGGAAATGACCAGATCTGAGGGAACACATGCTTAGCAAGCTGAGTCACCCCTGAATCCAGCCAGCTGCCTGAGACCACTCTTCTGCTGGCTCAACTGCAAATTAGCTCTGGCCTTGTGCAGAAAATCTGTTAAATAGATGCAACTTCTGCAACACTTCATTGTTGCTGATGTTGTCCGTGTCCCCTCCCACCACGGTGCTGGCACCTGAAACCCTGCAGTTGATGGCATTATCTGCATGATACTGAAGGGGCTTTCTGCATGCCCATTCACTCAATCCAAATCAGACTTGAGTGCATCAAGCATCAAATCTAGTACTGCTGACAAGAGACAGCTATATCCCATACAGCAGTTTTCAGCCTTTTTTAGCACAAAGGCCTATGAGCATTTTCTAGTGCTTAACACCCAGGAGAGGAAAGCAGGCAGAACAGAGGAAGGTGCCTATCTTCGTGGAAAGGAGTGAAAAGGGCAAGAAATGGAAAAAGATCCCCATCATCAGTCACAGACATCTATGTGACCTTCTGCCCTGCCCTTGTTGTTGCATCCTTGGCCTTGGCTGCTGTTCTGAATTCAAGGACAGTGAGATTTTCAAGATAAAAAAAACCAAAGCATCCCCTGCAGGTCAGAGGAAGGAAGGGAACCACTGTGAGCCCTTGGGAGAGGGTCAGAATAAACAGAAAGCCATGGCACCTACCTGTCTGCCTCTTTTCCGCTCTCTACAGGTTGTGGCCATGGAGCAGACAGAAGAAGGCACCTCACTGAAGCTGGGCAGCTCCTGGTGCCCTGGCTCCATTCCTTAAGACAGGCCAGGTAACTTTACGCAGCACTCTGGTCACTGCTGCTGCTGTTTTCTCTTGCCAATTCTGCTCTGTCCCCTGCAGCAATCCCAGGCTCATTGCTGATGCAGAGAAGCTGAAGTATCAGCCTGCTTGGTTAAGACAGGATTTGCAGCTCCTCAGGGATAGCATCGCTGCAGCGACCCTGCTGTCAGCTTATTAGGTACACCATCCAAAGCTACCAGCAGGCTTAGCTGTATGGGGAGGTTGCTCTAAGACCTTGTGAAATGAAGGAAAGAATTTTTTGGCACCTGTCAGGGAGATGATGGCTGCAGGGGCAGCACTAACACATGCTGCGCTTGGCCAAAGGTCTGGGAGACGTGCTCAGCCACGGCCAGAACGATGCCATAGATCCAACCAGCTTCTCCATGCTCCCGCTAGCAGCAAGAACAAAACACATGGGGCATTTTCCAGTTTCCGAGACACACTCTGAGTCTTAAGTTGCCTCCTCCCCAGCTGTATCATTGACTTTCCAGGGAAGCTGAGCTCTTCAAGAATTAACGCATTCCATACTCAAAAAACATCCCGCCCTGACCCCCCCAGGGGAGGGAAGGGAGCCAGGCCTGACCATGATGTGGAATTAACAAGTGCACACACAGGCCTCCTCACAGCCTGGCCCGCAAACAGCAGTGCTGCAGTGCAGCAAGCAATGCACCCACAGATGGTGGTTTCTGCCTCTGGAAGACAAGACCCCCAGGGAACAGACCCACCTCTCTGCCCTACCCCAAAGGAGAAGCTTTCATTGGCAAGCTGATTCTTCCTTCCCCACTCTTTAATTTCCTTTCTCACTTCCTCCACAAACAGAGTCCCCTTCTTTATAGTCACTGTGCTTAAGGGTTGAATCCTTGGGAGCAAGATTCCTCTTTCTCTTCCCCTTGGTACCCTTTGTCCTTTTGTTTTCCCTTGAAGTATCCAGAAAGCATTGCTTCATTTTCATGAAGGATCTTAGGATCCTCATTTAAGATCTTAGCAGTCTTGCATCTGGAGGGGCAGAGGAGCACTGGGCTAGAGTACTTCTCCCTCCCATAACCTATGGTGGTACCAGCAGGAGCACCAGTTTTTGCCCTCCCTGCAACATAGGAGCTGCTTCTCTTTGTACCTGCATCCTGCTTTTACAGCATAAGCCCAAGAGAGATCATGCTGCCCAAATCCAGGCTGCTGTGTATAAGCTGGGCTGCAGATAGGCAGAAGCAGCATGCCCAGGACCATGTTTTCCACTGAGTTCTCTGTAACCTGTCAGGAGCAACATTTCCCTGGGCTGGAAAGGGCTGGTAAAACTTTGCAAAGAAGGGTCCTCCTAGCAGCTTGCACAGTTCTCACTCATTAGCTATGGGTGGACTACCAGGTAAGCAGAAAGGCCGTGTCGCAGCTATGCACCCAACTGAGCCAGGAGCCAGCTGGAAGTGGGGAGCAGTAGTCTGAGTATCCTCAAGACCACAGGTTCCCTCTTCTCCTTCCCCCTGCCACCTATTACTTGGACTGCAACACCAGACAAGCGAGATGACAGCCCCTTTGTGTCTGTCTTTATCCCAAAGACTGGTGCTACCCAAATAAAAGTGGTCAGACTAAGGCAGAAATGAAAAGGAGTTATATGAAAAGAGAACTGAAGCAGAAATCTAATTAGGAGGACTGAACCCTCCAGCATACACCCTCTGAAATCAGGAACACTCCAGAAGAAGCTCGTCCCCTCAGCAAATTCAGTCCACGTGGCTTAGCTGAGCACACAGGAGGTGTGTGACTGCACAGGGAACTGAATCCCCATCCACTGAGTCCTAAATGAGCACCCCAGAAGTTACACCCTGCCTCATCCTGTAGGGCTGCATCTCAGGCCCAAGCCAGAACCAGAGACAGTATCTCCTGGCCACCAGCAGAGCAACAAGCTGTACGACCTTCTTGTGCCCAAAGAAACTATAATGCCGGTCTAAGAAACTATAATTTAGTAGCAGCAGAGCACTTCAGTGGAAATGCTGTTTGTGTAACAATGTTGGGGGGAGGGGGGGAGGAGAGGGGGGAGGAGCAAGGTTGTGGCATTATAGCAGTGCCTTAGAAATATTTTCCAGTCCTTTCCTCTGTCCTCCTCTTGTGATACTGTTATCAGTGAGAAGGTTATCAGTGGGCCACCCCCTGCTGTAGACAGCCTATACAGTAGAAACTACCTATCACTGCAGAGCACTCCATTATAATTAAAAATTAATGGCAAGTGCACTTTCTCCCTTTCTCCATCACCCCCAAAAATGTGTATCATTCCAGGGCCAAAGGTTTGTGGGATACCAAGCCCTTTCCATTACAGGCTCAGTCCATTACTCAAAAGCTACCTCGTCTGTGGCAGCTTCCACATCAGTTTCACTGTGTTCTCATGGTTGTAATCTGCCCTTGAAGCCTCCCCTCTTCCCTCAGCCACTTACAGCAGCACTATTGTTAGCAGCTCAGATTTGCAGCTAGCTGACTTTAAGATCCCCAGAGGCAGGCTCTTTTTTTCTGACTGCATTCCAGGTTGCTATCAGCGCTCATGAAACCACTCCTGCACCTTTAGGTCCTTTGCCATTTACAGCCAAGAGGGTACCTCCTTTCCCTTGGTTTCCTTACCCGAGATCTGTCTGCTGCTAGATTAGCTGCCTGGGCAATGGAGACGCTGGCTATGCCTGACAAGCAATCTCTGAAGGTTTCCGGGGCAGTATTACACGCTGTCAGCATTGTTAGAGCTGAATAGCTGGGCGACAGATCAGGGCTGCACAGGACATCATTGCTAGAGAGGCTTCCTGAAGGGGCTTCCTTACTGGAATGAGGGTGACTCACTCCTACTTAGCTGCTCTTGTTTCAGAGAGATTAAGCTTCTGCTGCAACAGGGTAGTAATGATGTTCATGAAAATCACTCTGAAGGAATAAACACTTACTGGAATAAAAAGAAGAGAAAGGATATGTCTGGGAAGAGCAGCAACTGCTGTCAGTAGCTTCTTGCTGCTGAACAATTTCCGAGCGTATGGAGAGCTCTGCACTTCTTTGTGTCAGGCACAGGATGAAGCATCCACTGCATTTTCTAAAATGCAGCTGCACCCAGCCAAGCTGTGAAACACACAAAAATAAGAAGCAGCCACAAGAGCAGGCCTATTTCTGTATGTGCATGCCGGGGATCTTGCAAACGCTAGGGCGAGACTACTCATGCAAAGCAGAGGTAACCACCCGCCCACCTGCATCATCGATGGCGTGACTATGGACCCATTATGCATTATAGATTCCCCCCAGAAGACCCTGATTTCCCTGTGAACAGCTCTGCCCTCACACTTCCAGTGCCAGCAAAGTCTGCTGGGAGGGTGAGGGAACTGCAGGGGGGGGCAGCAGGAGAACCATTGCTCACCAGCCCTCGGGTTTTAACAGTGTCTGTCTGCCCTTCAGGCTGGCAGACCTTGTCCTTCGCCCCAGGCTCGTGACTGGGAAAAGACATCCCACATAATGCTAGCGCCGCTTTCTGGCACAGGCAAAGCCCTGGTGCTTCCAGCCTCCCGCTCAAAGCAAGGCAGCTCAGGAAACTCCAAACTCATTCAGGATTGCATGTGCCAGTGCTCCCCTCCTGGGGAGAAACACCCCCCTCCAGCCTTCCTGCTCTGTGAAAAGCCTGGAGCATTGCTCAAATCCTGGGCATATCTGCCCCAACCCGGCTCGGCTGCTCTGCCCTGCCTCATCAGTTGCCTCCTCAGAGATTTCGCTTCCTCTTGCCACTGAAGCCGGGCCCGCTTTCAAGCAGTGGGGTCCAGCCACCCACTGGCATGACTGGCCAGGGTGCCTGGTTGTCGACTGTGGGCTTCCTGGGGGGCTTTAAGGCTCGTCTTAACTCTCTTTCACAGCCATTCACACTGTGGAGGGAAGAGATGCTTGTCTTGAAAAGCTTCAGACAGCTGGCCTGCATGGGAAGTGGTTCTTCCACCAGGAAGTTTCTTCTCAGTGCCATCAGCAGCAGCATGGAAAAGCATGGAGGAGCTGCCCTTGGTGCACCAAAGCCAGCTAACACCCGCTCAGTCTGGCCCTGGGGTGTCGTCAGCCATGTTTGAAAGAGGCTGATGGAGGCAGATGGAGATGGAGCAAGTGGATCCCCAGAGCCAGGTATGGAACATGGCTTCTTGTTGCCATGCTATAGCTCCCTCCTGGCCTGCTGCAAGGCTGAGGCAGCAGCTCAGCTCTGTCCACCAGCACCAGGCTGGCTCTGTGGAAACCTCCCTTTCAGAAGAAGCTGAAGCTTTTCACCCACCCAAAATCAGTCCCTTCCCCATCTACTGCTCCCCTCGTGCCAGGCCAACGAAGCCCCACTGGGAGCTTGGCAGCCCTGTTGGCAGGAACAGCACCGCAGGGAGAGGCCCTGACCTGCCCTGCCCTCAGCACCCTGGTGCTCTGGTCTCCCCGCTTACACCAGCCTGAAGACACGTCCTCCATGTTGCTCTTTCCTAACCATCTCCATGGCATGACCTCCAGATTTTCCACCTCTAATTCAATGTTCTGGCATGTGCCTAGGAGTACTGACACAAATCCAGACTCCCATCACAGTGACTTGGAGGACTTCTTCAGCCCCTAGCAGGAGCTCCTGACTCTCCTTGGCCCTTGAATGCCCATCACCCTCTTCTTTGTGCCAGCAGGTCCCAGGATCTGCCAGGCTCAGCAAATGGCAGAAGCCCTCCTGAAGACCTATCTATGTGGTGCACCGAAAGCCCCAACAAGCCCCAGGAAAGCTGCAGAAACACCAGGAACCATAGTAGCAAGTCCTCCAGTGAAGCTGCAGTACACTGGCAAGCAGCAAGGGGCCGGTTGCACTGATCAGCTCTCGCACAAGCCCAACATGCCCTTGAAATTGGTTCTGGACACTGCAGATCCTACGCAGGAGGAAGGGGTGCAGACACAAGAACTGGGTTGTTTTTTTTGTCCTACATTCTCTATTTTCTGTTTTGTACTAATACAGGGTGACTGCTGCACTTAATTGTGCAGCGGTGGCAATACAGCTATAGAAGAAAGGAGGCATTTATCTCTCTGCAGAGATGCTTCAAACAGCTCACTTTCTATCACCCAATACCTTCCTCTGCCTCAGACGAGGTGGCATGAAAGCCATTTATGGAGCTCAGTTGGACCTGACGTTCCCCATCCAGTTGGCAGGGCCACCCAGGCCGCACACCACCTTGCCCTTCCCCAGCCCCACACCAGCCTTGCCCTCAGTGATTGCTGCCTCTCATGGTGGCTGCAGCCCAACAACACAGAAAATGAAAACCACGTGCGTTCAAAAAGACTGAGCACCTCGCATCAGAAGTGCTTTAACTGCAGTCACACCCACAGTAAAAAGAAATTATAGGCCTATAAATTACATATGGCACTGTAATTTGGTCAAAGTCTTTTTAAGGTTTCCGACCAATCAAGTTAGATTGTAAAGTTAGGTTGTAAAGGTGATCATAAAGCGCTGGAGAAATTTAAAATCTGTATGACCTCAAGAGTTCACTGATTACTTTTTATCAGCTGTAACTTGTAACTCACATATATGAGAAGCAACTAGCAGTTGCCTAAGTGCCTGCATACAAATCAGGAAAATCACCTGCTGAACAGAACAGACATGGCCAGATGCAGCTGCAAATTAGATGCTATGAAGGGAAGGGAAGGGGCAGCCATGCTTTGCATATCCCTTAACTTACAGTGCATGCAGTGGGCAGAGATAACAGAGGTTCTTTATTCCCCAGTAAAACTCTCTTCTCTTCACCTCCAGCATCAATGCAGGACTGGAAGCAATAGAGTAGATGAATCATACAACATTTGCAAGACTTGTAAAATCTTATCAATTCTGAGGACCAATTTGTGCTAATCAGCCCATGTCACAAGTGCAAACAACCAAAAGGAATAGCTATATGACTGATGCAACCAGCTGAAACCAAATCATCTCAAAGTTCACTTGTGGCCATATGACCAAATCTCCACACTCCCCCATTCTTCCTCCAACTTACTTCCCTCTCTTAAACAACCATAATGGGATGACATGTCTTGAACAGTAATTCACCACCTTTGTCATGAGCTCCTGGGAGCAGGCCAACATTGGCATGCAACCAAACACCAGCTTCCCTCGGGAGCTGAGCAGCTGGTTGCCGTTCTCGTCCCAAGACCTCACAGTCCCTTTCAGAGACACCAGGCCACTCATGCTGCCATGCCTGCCACCGGGCACAGAGCCACTGGGGAAGGTCTGCCCTCAGACCAAGCCTTACTTTCTTCTGCTGAGGTTTTCCAGTTTCTTTTCAGCCAGCTCATAGTCCAGTCCAAACATCAACCTAAGCTACTACGTGGAGAACTGGTGGGGTGGTACATTGCATTGCTAAACTTCTTGAGCTACAGGAAATACCCTTGGGGGATCCTCATTTATTTTTTTCCCTTGCATCTAATTGATTATCAGCATCAAATATGAAAAGCCAGTATTTCCCAGGAGTATCAGCAAACCAACGTCATTTCAGTGGCTCTGTACGCAGTCTAGAATACCAAAAGGAGTAAAGTTCAATTTTAATTGTGCAGTTGATACTGTGAAGTAAACAAGCGCTTTCTTCTAAGGATTTTTAAAACAGATCTTTCATCTTTTGAGACGGCTTAGCCTAAGAGTCAAATTTTGCTTTCAGTTACGTGGGTATAAACCTGGAGTAACTCCGATAATCTCAAAGCAACACCAAACTCACATCTTCCTCTTCGCTGGAACTCTGAGATTGTGCAACAGAGGAAATGTCAACAACAGAGCAACTCCAGACTTTGAACATGGCTAGTGAAACTAGTGCAGTGACTGCATGAACCACCTTTTCTTCTGCAAGCTAGCAATACAATTAATTACTAAACAGAAGAATCCCAATCTTTTCAAAAGGATCCAGAAAAATCAACAGGTGTTTTCTAAAGCAAACGCTGAACTCCTGGTTTTAAACCAGTAAAACTTTCTGATGGCCCACAATTTTGGACTGAAGCAAAACTTCCCAGCAAAGTAAACCCAGAGATTTATCAGGCGTGTGTTAACCAATCTGCAACTGCAGCAGCACCTTGTATAACCCACTGTTCCACTTTGTACACACTCTAAGTTTTTGAGCATCACCTCTTATTTCGAGACTTTCTTTTATTCATAAACTCTCAAAAAATATGTGCTTCAGGGGAGAGGGAAACTCAAAGGATATCCACAGTTAACAGCCTAATGTCTGGCACTAGCCACGTGAAGACACGACTTCAAATGCTCTTTTCCTCCAAACAGGGATTTCTCAAGCTTACCAACAAAGGAGATTCCAAAATGCTGTCTGCAAACTGTAGGGTAACATGACCACTTACTCTGTATCTACGACTGCAAATTAGACAGCAAAGAGTAGGATCCATCTCACCTAATTTTAGCCATCTAAACTAAACAGTAGATACCTTGTCTCAGCAAGTCACTGGAGCTTCCTCTGCAGCCAATGGCATGAGATTCCCACCAATTTCAGCGTGAAGAAAGGAACAGGCATTGGAACTGCTGATTGCAGAGTCCAGATCATTAGTTTATGATAGATGTCAAGGTCTGGGAGAATCTCACCACGACATGTCCAACATGGGGCATAGCAGACACCTGTATGGAAAACTCCAGGCTTTGCTCCCATAGCAAAAGTGTTCCACTAATTGGAACACTCTGCCTTGGCCTGCAGAGGAGCAGGAAGAGGGGGCTGGTCCCTGGCCCCATCAAATGGAGGACTGAGGAATACAGGAATCTGAAAAACAGCAAAATGATACAACAGCTCATAACACAATCTGCAACTAGTAATGCCAATTTATTTCAGTAAAATACTTCAGTATGAGAAACCTTAATGAAATTTCAAACACTCTGAAATAAAGGCTGGACATTAGGAAAGAATTCTTCACAGAGAGAGTGGTCAGTCACTGGAATGGGCTGCCCAGGGAGGTGGTGGAGTCCCCATCCCTGACTGTGTTTAAGAGTAGATTGGATGTGGTGTTGAGGGCTATGGTGTAGGGGAGAACTTGTAGAGTAGGGCTGATGGTTGGACTCGATGATCCCAAGGGTCTCTTCCAACCTGAATGATTCTATGATTCTATGAAAGGGTTCAGGCTTAACCCTGGCTTCTATCCACTTGCCTTACCTCAGCACAATTTGACTCCAGTGACTTTTTTTTTTCCATGGCATTAATTGCAAACACCTAGACAAATTAAATTTGGGGAAAACATAAAAAGACTTTCCTAGTTTGCCACAGGTTCTCCCTGATGCTTCTGGTATTTTTGCAGATACACTGTGTTTCATAATGGGGTGAGTTTTCCTTATTTCTCAGTCTTGCACAACGAAACACTCAGTACAGAAAAAGACTCTCAAGGTTGGTGCATCATTGATGGCTTGATTTTGAAGAAACAGTCTTGGCAAGCTCCACCTGAAAATAAAGTCATCTGAGAGGCATTCAAAGACTTATCACCAGATCTGAGCAGCTTTCTGGGTAAAATCTCTAGCATCTCAAACCATCTCTTTGAGCATGGCTTTTAAGTGCTGACTATGCCGGTGGACACACAACTAAGATGAACAGCCCTGAGTATTTTGTTTCCCGATTTCACACGGAAACAAGGTGGAATTGCATTGCCAGTCCCTCTCGTAAGACTGCATCTGTCAGTCAGCTGGCAGCAAACTTGTCAGAGGGAGAAGACTTCTCCAAGATAATTAAGCTCACTCAAGCTCCGTGATCAGCTACGGCAGAAGCAGAAAAGACCTAAATTTAAAAAAGGCCTAAATTAAAACCTTCACAAGGGCAAAGCTGACAGAGTGATGTACACTCTGCTTGGCAGCAGCTAACCAGTCCATTGCCATGGCTTATTAACCCGGCCACAAGCACCCATGTCACCCTCAGCTCATGTCCATTCCACGGGTGGACTCGGTTTCAAGGGGAAGGGCTGGGAAGGACACAGATGTTTTCAAGAACTATCTCAAATCCACAGGACATGAAGCTTAACCCGCTCTTCTGCTCACAGAACCACTTTTTTCTTTTTCTGCTGCTGACTGGCTTCCAAAAGTTTGATTAAAGACTTTCATGAGCAGCTACCCATTCGATGGAAAGTGGATGCCCTTTAGTGTTTCTTAAAATCCAACGCTTTCAGGAGATGAAATTCCAGGAAATTACCGATTCACATCTTGATCCCTTTAGGATTAAGCTCTAGGAGGTTTAACTAGGATAGCAAGATAAGAAAACAAACCCAAAGAAAGCACGCTTTAAAGAAGATTTAAAGCTTTCCAAAAATCTACACTTGGTAAGTTAAAAGCAGTGTTGAATCTAACACAGCAGAATTCCTTGCAACCCTTTCATGTATGTGAGATCTGTATCTTAATCTTCATTTTAGACAGTCCCAAATCAGACTGCTACCCTTTGTAGCATTTGAGGCAATTATTTAAAGTAAATTTAAACTGATTTATTATATTTTTAACTCTGAACATTCATCATTCTGCAAACAGCCTAATGGGAGATGACCTATACCTTGACTTACACATTTTACAATGGTCTCCCTCTAAAACTCTCTGCCAATCACAGTATTTGAATCTATGAAGTTTACTTCCTGTGTTCTATACATTTGGATTAGAAGTCCATGTGGGTTTTTGTTAATACATTGGGTTCACAGCTGAGGCACCATAACTTTCATATGGAAAAAGCTGTTACTACAGCACTGCATTTCTCATTTCTGCTCCCTTGAGTGGCATCACCTAATTGGCTGTTTTTCTGCAGTTACAGGAATGGATGCTATTTTTTTTTTCTAAAAAATGTGTAAATTAGACCAATGCAAAGCACACACAGGTTTGTATTTAACCCCTGAGGTAAGCGAGCTGTACACGGCAGCTCTGACAAACACCAGTGCTGTGCGGGAATGCGATGACACTCACGCCAAAGAAGGGGTTCGTTTTTACCCTCTGCAGCACACAACCAGGTAAGGACAACAGGGCTCAGTACTGGGGCCTCAGGGCTCAGTATTGGGGCCTTTCCTTTTTAATATCTTCATTGACGATGTCGATAGGGACACAGAAAACACTATCAGTAAGTTTGCAGATGACACCAAGTTGGGTGCGAGCGTTGATCTGTTTGAGGGCAGGGATGCTCTACAGAGGGACTTGGATAGACTGGACAGATGGGCCAATGTTAATGGCATGGCCTTCAACGAGGCCAAGTGCNTTGTTTAGTTTGAGGAAGAGGAGGCTGAGGGGAGACCTCATCACTCTCTACAACTGCTTGAAAGGACATTATAGAGAGATTGGTGCTGGTCTCTTCTCACGGGCAATGAGCGACAGGACAAGAGGGAATGGCTGCAAGCTGCAGCAGGGGAGGGTTAGGCTGGACATTAGGAAAAAATTCTTCACAGAGGGAGTGGTCAGTCAGTGGAATGGGCTGCCCAGGGAGGTGGTGGAGTCCCCATGCCTGACTGTGTTTAAGAGTAGATTGGATGTGGTGTTGAGGGCTATGGTGTAGGGGAGAACTTGTAGAGTAGGGCTGATGGTTGGACTTGATGATCCCAAGGGTTTCTTCCAACCTAAATGATTCTATGATTCTAACAAGAATTCATTTCTTTTTTTCAGGGCTTTTCACAGAACAATGGCTCGGTTTCTAGTACGCCTGGCAGCCACAGACCAGGCCAGCTCACACTTCAAGTGAATCCGAACGTGAATTTTGAAAGCAGAGTCCATTACAGGTTGCAGAATTCAAGTTTTCTTTTATTAGAATAGAAAAAGAGAGGTGAGAAATAACAGGGGTAAAACTGGAACTTGGGATGCATTCTGACACAGAAGAGTTCTGAAAAGCAACAAAGCTTTCCTCACAGTACAGTAATTCTTAAGGATGGACCAACAAGATTATTTACCACTGCAATAAACTATATATTATCAATGAATAATGAGATGACTGCTTTACTCCCTATATATGGCAAACAGACAACATAACCTGGATCATTGTGGAAACCCATTGTCAACAAAATCCTACTCAAAGAAATTAAGTCTGCCTCACCTCCACCAGTTCAACTGAGATCACCTAAGATCGTATGTGGGCAGGTAAAACCCAACACGTTTCCCCACGAATTATTTCTGTCGGGTTTCCTAATTTCTGGAGAGGATTTTGCCAGGGGAACTTAAGCAGAGGTGTTTTTCAGACAAGCCCATCTCCAACAACTCTTGCTGCATAAAAACATGGGAAAGACACAAGCAGTTGGTGCTACAGAGCTCTTCTATGCTTCATACTCAAGTATTTTAAGATCTTCAAGTAGTTCTTTAGCAAGGGCTTGCAGGTCTGCATTGCGGCTCTTTGACAGTGCAATGATACGCTGAAACGGCAAAGTATCCCGCATCTCAGGGGCTGACCTGGCCAGTACTTCTGGCTCCAGAATCACAGACTGGAGCAGTCGCAGAGCATGAAGACAAACTTCCGTATCGGGGTCTAAAAGTGGGGGAGAAAAAAGATCCAGTGCTTATTAGAAGCGAGTCCAAAACCGCAGCGTTAAAGCTCTACAGCGCCATCCCTGGTGAGCCACCCGGCACTGGGGGAATAACTGAACTTTCATACTTCACAGCTGCCGTTTGGGGCTGGCTGCCTGGCTCTAAAATAGGAACCCGAAAACACCACCTTTGCCCTCCTCAGCAGCTCGTGCTCAGCCGTTGTTTGGAAGGAAGAGATAACCAGGAACCCCTCTCTTGTTTTCGAAATGTTGAAAGTGCTATAAATCCGGGAATTTATCGCCTTGAATTTATCCAGTCAGTAGCCAAGATGCACTGTTGGATGGAAACCAATTTAAGAGCAGAGCAAGCTATATCCCATGACAGTCGAGTCTTAAAAACCAAACAGACCAACTAATCAAATCTGCAAGCAAATCACTAGGCTTTTCTTTAATTTCTTTTTATACAAGCCTTCAGATTTCTTCAAAGCCCAATGAAATATTAATCTTTATAACAGTTTCTGGTAACCTTCCAAGGTATCAACCTTCCAAGTGTTTAATTCAGTTTACACAAAATTGCAAAGGGTACTGAAGCTAAGCACTGCTGCTTAGGAATGCAGCAGACCTTTGACTGACTTAAGCCAGGAAGACATAGAACAACTCTACTGTTAAGAACACAGGATGCATTTTTAATTACTGAAACATTAGGAGCATTACATTTTAATCATTCACAACAGTCCATTTGCATTTAGCTGCTTATAGCTTTATCAAAAGCATCTGGTAGAAAGTCCCATTTTCTTGCACTTCTCTATTCTGCATATTCCAAATGAAATTGCATAATATATTTTTTATGGCTGAGGTAGTTATTTGTTCCTCGTGCCGTGCATTTTTTACGGGTTTGTCATTCGCATACCTAGTCTTCAGCAAGCTTTTGGTAAAGCATTTTGTGCTTTAGAGATGTTGAGAGAAATTAATTCACATCACTTTGCACGCAAAATCACCAGAGACCAAAATCTCACCGAAGGAGCATAAATGCAGTGCAGCAATAAACCACACTGTACTGAGTTTGAAGGAAGAAGTTGGTGGGCTGAAGTAAGTTCTTTCCTTTCCTGGCTTATTTAGTGCTTAACACTAGTGACCCAAAAAAGGACTAAGAGAATTATTCATTAAAGCATGAGGGGAAATGTTGAAAGCATCTAGGGGAGAAAATAGCATGTGATCAACAGTGAGGAAGACTATGGCTTTAACCACGAAACTGACCGTCAAGATGGGAATTGTTAAATACTCCCCACTAGTGTATGGCTGTGCAGAGACTGTGACATCTGACCTCCACCCACAAGCCAGGCACCACCTCCTCAATTTTCCATCTTTTCTGCCGTACCTTCTTCCCTATTTAAAGTGTAAACCTCTTAAGAAAGGAATTCTACTTTTTTTTCCAGGGAAACTAGCAGAGTGGGATATAACCTGAAGACACAGGAATTGTCCCAAACCAAACAATAACATGCATTTTCTGATCTTCTGTGCAACGAGATTCTAAGCTCTTGGGCATACTGGACAACTTTAGTCATTCAAATCAGCATTTAAAAGAACACCCCAGTGATTAGTACTTCACACCCCACAGAACAGGCCATACCCAGAGCACACCCACTTCAATTGCTGCCACCTGGGTTGGAGGCTTTCAGGAGTCTCTTTCCATCATCATCTCCAGGTACTCCTGGAGGTGCAATTTTCGGAGTGATGAGCAGTCATAATTCATGGAGAAATGCTGCAACTCAGCCTCACAGACAGCAAGACTTTATGGCCAATTTCTTGGGCAACACTTCAGTGAATCCTTTTGAAAAAAATTTGGGTGCAAGGTTTGATTTTCAGATTTATTCTGACCTAATCAAAATACGACTAAAAGCCTTGAATTTGCTACCCTCCCTCCCCCCCTTCAATTCCTTCAATTTTTGTATTCCTGTCTGCCAGAGATTTTTTTTTAATTCCTTTCTTTTTTCCCCCAGATAAAACGTTCAAACTCCACATATAGCACCTGCCTCCTTTCTCTGTACTTAGAATTATTGTACATTTATTCAGGAGAAATAGCAGGAACAAGCCACAGCGCAAATATGCACACAGAAAGCTTTTGGGAATGCCATCTATGTAATTCATTACAATCTTCCTCCGTGAATAGGAAGGTATTTCTCCATAAAATAAAGCCATTAACGCTTTTAATGGCTTGCAGTACTGCTGGGAAGATTCATATATGTAAAATGTTTTAAATCCCTGGATGAAAAGTGCTTTGTTATTAATACTGTTAGAGGCATCTACCTTACTATTATCTGCAAGTGTTTAAAGGCTGTAGAAAGCAAAGAATTGATCAGGGAAGAAACGTTAGCAGGGGAGCTAACAAAATTAGGATCTGTAGATCAGGAAATGATTTCCAGCTTGACAAACAAGAACATTTTCCAGTAAGAGCGAAGAGGTTCTAGGAAGAATCTCCAACAGCAGCCAGGGAAGCTCAGCGTCTTGAGTCACTCAAATGAAGAACAGATTAGGCACTCAGGCGTACAGCAAAGGAAGGAAATGATCCTGCACCAGAAGACAACTTAATACGCATTTAACCTCCGATTGCCATTGTTTTGCATGTATTTTGAGACTCTTCAAGTTAAATAAATACATATGCCTTAAAATATACTACTCCCTTAGGATTACATGTGGTTTTGAGAATACTACTTATTACAGATAATCGCATTTTCTAAGAGGATTTTACAAGAAAATACCCTAGGAGTCTTCCTCTTGTCTCTCCAATATCATGAGGGATTTTTTTTCTTAAAACCCCGTGTAAAGAATACTCGGAAGAAATGTAAGGAATCTTCATTATTCAGCATTATGATTATGTCAATAACTTTCAGATTCAGGCATTTCTACGCTGGCTGAGTAACATTTCGTTTGTACAAGATCAAAAAAGATCCTCTAGCTGTAATCAAACCGCTGCGTCCTGTCCTCCCAACCTCTAGCACACACATCTCTTCAGCTGAAAACTTCAAAACTGCAATCATTATTTCTGGGGAACAGGGAACTATCACGCTGCTTGCCTCAGCCGGGGACCACAGATGTAGCGCGAGCCTATCACCATCCTAAAACGCTGATGCAATTTTGACAAGAGATTGAAAGGGCTGGGGTCTGCTGACGTTCTGCTAGCTGCCAGCACTACCCTTTGATGTCACTGGCTTTCAGTCACTGACAAAAGCAACTGATAACGTGGACAGACTTTAGTCACATCTGTCATTAGCACCATGGTCTCAGATGAACTGTTCCCTACAGCAGGGTTCAGGTAATTGCATTACATCAATGCTAAACAGCTTATCTACAATTGGCTCCGAGTTGCGCGAACTCAATCTACACGTGCCCACACCATTCCCTGGGCACCTGAATTAAGATTTATCACCAGCAAGCTGTTTACAGCTATAGCTATGTACAAAAGCAGTATTTCAAAAGCTTCCCACCGCTGTTGTAAATGTCATTCCATTCAATTACTGTCCGATTCTAGCAGGAAGGAGCGACCTGCCGCTCCCCCTTTCCTTTTTATGAACCTGTCAGACCACCTACGTTCACAGCATGTCTAACTTTAAGAGCCAGGGCCACAGCTTGCCCCATTTAAGATCCCTTTGCATTGCCAAGGCTGACGGAGCTGAGCCAATATCTGCAGCAGCAAAGAGTTTTACAGGCATTTTCATAACGCTGATACGTCACAAAAAGTGCTGCAATAAAGACATCGTGTGGGAAAGGGGCAGGGAGAACACCATGGCAGAAAAAAAGACTGAGATTTCCTGCTGCAATTCCTACAGATGCAAATACATTTTCTCTCTGCTACATATTTGCCCCAGCTCTTGTGTAACAGCTCGGTTTGCTTCAGTGCCTTCCCTGGCCTGGTGATTGCTCTCACTGTCAGGCATGGGAGTTCAGCTACCCACAACTCCCCACTCTCCTACAGACACCTATTTGGCCTGTTTTTTTCAGGGAAATCCTTGAGAGAGACTCCCAGGGCCCAGACTGAAGCAGCAATTTGGTCCCCACGTGCTCGACTGCTGCTTTGGGGCTGCGAGTGAAAAGGAGCTTGTACAGACCGTCCCCCCCCCCGCAGCTGGGAGATTTGTGGGTGAGCTGCTAGACTAGTTCTCCACCTCCCAGCAACCCTAGCTTGGGGTTCTGAGGATGCCCACGATAGCTATTTAAAGGAGGGTAACAATGTAAGAACAAACCATCTCTTTACAGTGACAGATGTACCTCCTGAAAGTAAGGTTTCTGACATTACAAAAGGAGAAACACTGGGCGCCTCAGGAAAACATCAGTTTGCCTGAGCCTGCTGTTAGGAAGGGCAAGGACCCAGTCAAGAAACTCCTGCTCAGATGGCAAGGACAGTCACAATGCGCCCAGCCAGCGCTCCAGCTGGGCAAGTGTCATTTGCAGCAGCTGCTCAGGGAAAACTATGGAAAAGGGCAAGCATTCAGTGGACTTCCCCTGGCCACTCTTCCAGCCTCTCAGGTAACTGTGGTTCAGGGACCTTCTGCATCAGACCTGACATCTTTTGCACTTAACAACGTGGATATGGTCTTAAAGGGCAAGGGCAATACTCCTTTGAAGATCAATTTCAGTCTGAAGAGTATGGAACTGTTGAGCACTTAGAAGACTGGTAACTGAGGTTTTGATTTATGAACCAAAATTTGTTTTAATACAGACATTGGTTTATAAATTGGGGAGCTCTGTTTGTCCAGAAGTCTTTTAAATAACATGCTGCCATACAAATAGCCTGAATTTTCAAACACTCTCACAGCCATAACCAATTCAAACAGAAAAAGCAAGGCATTAGAAACCTTAAGGGTTAGTCATGAAAAGCAAATATTGAAGGTTGCAGGTGGCATTAGCAAAATGAGAATGTGCTTCAAACAGGCATTTATAATAGAGACCGTCATTTGCAAAGAATTTGGATAAACAAGGTTAGATTTCCATGTGGAACTGTGGTGCAGGAAACTGAAGGGCAAGATCTAAAATTAGTCACACTTCTCTTGTTGTCTTTTGTTTAATGAAGTACCTGGAGCAACTTCCCAGCTATAGCTGAGAAAGGTCAGTAACATAGCCTCTCTGAATTCCACACCTTCTCTTCTATCCAAGGAGAGCAAACTTTTAAATTGCATCCAAAGAAAAGAAAAGTGGGGGGAACCAAAATAAAGATACAGCATAGGAAACAAACAAACAAAGAAAAACCCCAAAACCCAGAGAAGAGCCCAGACCTTGCTGGTAGATGGTTCAAAAATGAAAGACATAAATCTAGTCTTGTTATTCATACCTGAGCTGACTGTATCTTCCTATTCTTCAAAAGATCTCTGGCAGAGAAAAGTCCCAGCCTCCCTCTTTGGGAATTACAGAATGATAGTCTTATTGCATCTACTGATGTAAAGCACCAGAAAAATATATTGACAAAGCTCAGGTGGATTCCTACCCAATATTACTGAACTTGTTTTTCTGTAGCTGAGGACGGGGCTTCTTTAAATCTGAAAGTTCTGCGAAACCCTTAGCCAAGACATCAACACAGAGTCAGCAGCTGATGGAGGAGAAACTAAAGCTGCCTATTTTCTCCAAGATGGGAACAGCTGCTCTGCAAACAAATGGTGCTCCACAAGAAGAGAACTCTACTGATCCCACAAGCTGCTCCACAGCCAGAAATCTGAGTCATCATTCATGCTGTTTTATGTTGGCACCAGGCTGGGAAGACAGAGGTAGGCCTAGCTGATACAACAAAATACAACCGCTAGGTAAGCTATCAGGGTACCTTCTTCAGTGATCAGTGTTGCTTATTAAAGGGTGCCCACCTCTTAGACAGTGTTTTGAAAGGCAAGGGGGAAAAAAGAAAAGAACAGTTCACATCATAAAGTTCTAAAACCACAGGGCTACACAAATCTGTATTACCTTCAAAAAGCATGCCAAACATTTGTTTTTCTCCTATTACCAGCATAGCCTCCAGCAGAATGCTTGTTAGGGAGTGTGAAGTTCCAAATTTTCCATGAACCCAGTTTGCTGTTAACATTCTCATTCCACGAGAAACATTTATTAAATTTTTCCTTCTTTCTCTTCCAATCTGTGTATTCAATGTCAAGGCGTGTTTCTCTCTCGTGAAAAAGCCTGCTGGACAACCTGAATCAAACCCCTCTTTGCTTCATATGCAACACAGGGGAATAGAGAACATCAGCTTAATCATTCGCTCTCTTCACTTAATGGGAAGGAGACTCTTCAGGGGACAAGACTGGGCAGAGACTGAGCATTCAGAGAGAAGGAATTGTAGGGATTCATCAGTTGTGCACAAGCCAGTGGGAGAAAAATGGCCTTGATGTACAGGTTGAGGTCACAGACACTTGTAGATTGATGATGGAAAAGCAAACAGGATGATTCTCTGAAAATAAATTTTAAAAAGTCAGGATGATTTCTGGGGCCTCTCTTAGGGGGAATGCTGATAAAAGCTCAGAGAACTGTGGGAAGCTGAATCATCTCATAAGCCTTAATCAAAACACCCTTTGAAGAAGCTTCCTGCAGGAAGGCAGCATATACAGGATACTCTGCCAGCACAGTGCAGTGCTCTATTCTCTTGCATGGAAAAACCAGTTAAGACCTTATGCTATAGCAGCTCCAGGTGTTTATAAGCTGATTCATGGCCAGCAGAAGCTGAATCATGGCTAGCAGAAGCTGAGGATGCTGGCCAGAGAAACAGGAGAGGATAAAGTGTGGAAGGAAGCTACTGAGTTTTGCTAAGTTATTTAGAAATAGGTTACACAAAGAAAACTACAGAGATCTCATAGAAAATGTAGGGAACAAATAAAGGTCTTGGATCTTCTCTCCCATCTGATATACAAACTAGCCAGCCCTCTCAATAAGAATTGGACAATAAGAATTCCTCCAAAGTCAGAAAACTGAACCAGCAGATGAGTATCTTCCTCCTTTACTGAGACAGGAGAACTTCATTAACAAAAAGTGAAGGAATTAGCCATGCCTGTCCTTCCTCCTACAACCCAGCCATAGACAGCACTTTCAAAATGCAGAGTAGCCTTTCCATTTCTTATTTCCATCAGCAGCTGCGAATCGATTACAGCTGTGCCCCATTTTATCCTCTTATGTGACCTAGGAGCCTTCTTCCAACAACAGACTGTATCAAACGATTTGCCTCTTTGTTTCATCACAACATTTAGCAGGGCTCATTCGGGAACTCATAGTTAGGGCTTTAAGGGTGTTTTGCTATTTTGATAGAAGAGCAGCTCATGTATATACGAGTCAAATATAAAGCAAAAGGAAAACCTGCACTAACGCACGTTCAGTTTCTGAGCATGGCAGAACAAAGGACTGTGTGTATTCAGAGTTGCCTGAGAATACAAATTTTCTCAAACTATATCAAAAAGAACTACAAAACTGGCGTTTTCCAGCAGTCTCACCAGGACTACTTAATTTTCTGGGATGTCAGAAGAGAGAGCCTATGGTATCGCAAAGCAGGAAATTACTTGGTGAAATGCACGAGCTCCTACATTTTCTGTAAGCTAATTGAGGGAACTATGAACAATACAAGTAGCTTCCAGCTTCCCAGCCCAAATCAAAGCTTTTCTAAAACTTCAGTATTGAATTAACTCCTTGAAAAAGCAGTTGCAACCTCCCTCACTTCAGCTGCTGTTA
This sequence comes from Jacana jacana, assembly GCA_013400555.1. Taxonomy (NCBI): domain Eukaryota; kingdom Metazoa; phylum Chordata; class Aves; order Charadriiformes; family Jacanidae; genus Jacana; species Jacana jacana. The sequence goes on along the minus strand of VZTM01040723.1, from coordinate 95,501 downwards.
GCATTTTAACACTTGCACTTTAGTGGGGTTTTGCAGAGCAGCAGAGAGTGCCGGGATGACTAACCTCCCCAGCCCTATGAACCGCATGCCAAAATCTTCTCAGGGACAAGCCACAAAAACTTGAGAAGGCCAAGACAAAGCAACTCCAGGAGCAGTTCATAGGCAGGACAGTGTCATGGTTCTATCTTTACTGTTGTCCTCGCTGTCCCTTACAAGCTGTGCACACAGCTGCCAGCCAAGTCCAACAACACTGGCAACGTCAGTCTCTGCTGGCTTCTACGCAGGGATTTGAAGCCTCTGAAAGAGCAGAGCCTGATGTCACTCATGTACCTGACAGTGGAAACAAATGTCCTTGATGTCCTTGAGGTCCTGAACTAGCCCAAAGGCAAAGCTGGGAATAGTATTCAAGCCCTGCAAGCCCAAATCCTATTAGGGCAAAAGGCTTCCCTCCAGCTGTAAAGGGGTCACTTTGGTCATGGGTCAGTGTAGTTATGGAGGCAGAGACTGGCTTTTTTCCCCAAAATGTGTCAGAACAAAGTCAATTTTTCTTTTGTTAAATGGTAGTTTCCCCTCTGGGTTTATTTTAACCTAGGTACATGAAAATCCAGGTGGCTCCTCCTTTTAATCCGCTTAATCAAATTTCTCCATTCCCATGTTTTTAATTCTACCCTCCATAAATTTTTTATTCATGGAACATTACATAAGGTGCCAAAAATGGTGTGGGAAATGTATGTTTCCTCCCTCTAACTATTTGTCCTTCTTGTTTACTTTCAATCTGGCAAAAAGCTGTACAGTCTCAGGTTACACATAAATTTGTGTTATTTGCAACACCTATTGACAATCTACAATCCCTAAAGTCACAATTTACAAGGTTCTTAGAGCAACTTACCATTCAATAGCCACCAAAGCAAAGGAATAAACCCTGGATTTTCACTGATGTACTTCAAGCCTTTCAAGTTGATACTCACATTGTAAAGTGACATTAGCATTAGCCTAGAATCAAAAGAAAAAAGATCATAGAATGGTTAGAGTGGAAAGGGACCTTAAAGACCATTGAGTTCCAAACCCCCTGCCATGGGCAGGGACACCTTCCACTAGAGCAGGTTGCTCAAAGCCCCATCCAGCCTGGCCTTGAACACTTCCAGGCATGGGGCATCCACAACTTCCCTAGGCAACCTGTTCCAGTGCCTCACCACCCTCACAATAAAGAAGTTATTTCTGGTATCTAATCTAAATCTCCCCTCTTCCAATTCAGAACCATTACCCCTTGTCCTGTCACTCCACTCCCTCACAAAGAGCCCTTCCCCATCTCTCCTGTAGGCTCCCTTCAGGTACTGGAAGGCTGCTAATATGGTAGATGATAACATACAGGATATGATGTCCTTTGATTTCTTTGTATGTTTCAGCACCTTTGGCTATTTATGCCAAACATGTACTGATGCAGAAGCCTATTCTAATAACTTATATTAGGATAAAAGAGACAAGTCCCAAATTATATATAAGCGATATTGTGCAAAACCTTGTTTCTATTGCTAAATCACAGATTTCAAATATGGGAAGTAAATGAAAAATATTCCCATGAGAGACTAAGAGAGTCTCATCAAACTCCACGAGATTCATTACATGAGACGTGCAGAACCAGGAATTGGCTTTATGTGACCACACAACCTATAAAATTGAGCTTTCATGGTGAATGCTGACAAACCCTCACCGGACAGACAATCACCTCACAAAAAGCTGTTTTCCAGACAAATAATAGGGCTGCCCGGAAACACAGAAAGCGAGGCTGTATTCTGAGGACTAGAAATGCCAAAGGAAGTCTCTGCTCCAACAGTTGTGCAACGCTGGCCTTTCTGTACACTGACCCTCCACCAAGTCAGCTGAAACACAGGCGGATCGCCTGTGCCAACCTCTTTCACACATCCTCCCCCTCCAACGCACAGCCAGCGTACAGCAAACACTAACACGATCTCTCTCCCCTGGCAGGGGACATGACTACAGAAGCATTTAGAAGAAGGGGACAGGCCTGAATGAGGGAAAAGGGAAGTATTAGTAGCGCCAGCTCAGCCTACGAGCTCCTGCCTAACCTAGATTGTCCCTTCTGCTAGGGGTGCAAGGCAGAGAAGCAGCCTGCTCTGCCCGCTCTCCAGCCCTCCGCACTCAGGCGGGGATTCGAGTGGGAAAAAATGACTGCTCGTCTCCTAAAACGTCATCATGGACTTCCCTATTCACCCTGCCTTCAGGAACCCAGACTGATTACTTTCAATGGACAGGCGGGATTTTATTCATTTATTTATTTATTTTAAAGTCACTAACATTGGAATTCAATTCGGCCATAAACTGTGCTCTTCCTTTAGTGTAGATCAACACCAGAATAACGTAGGCCAAACGATACTCTCACCTACACCTCTCCAAAAGTCTTTCCAAATAACCTGTGTGCCCACCCAAAGCCATATTTTATTTTATTTCACTTTTCCGGAGGGCGATTTCTTTAGGCCTTTTGTTATGGTCATTGATGTTGAAGGAGGACAGAACCCATATGCTGTCTTCAAGGTAACAGAGGTTTACGATCTGGCAGCTAGAAAACATTTCCTTAATTGAGCATTGAAAAAAAAAAAAAAAAAAGAAAAAAAAAAAATCAAAATTAAGGTGACATTTCTGACAAATCAAACCCGAGACTGTTCCTTGCACATCAGTGTGTAAACCACAAAAATTAAAAATACACGTCTCACGGGCAATGAGCGACAGAACAAGAGGGAATGGCTGCAAGCTGCAGCAGGGGAGGGTTAGGCTGGACATTAGGAAAAAGTTTTTCACAGAGAGAGTGGTCAGGCAGTGGAATCAGCTGCCCAGGGAGGTGGTGGAGTCACCATCCCTGACTGTGTTTAAGAGTAGATTAGATGTGGTGTTGAGGGATCTGGTGTAGGGGAGAACTTGTAGAGTAGGGCTGATGGATGGACTTGATGATCCCAAGGGCCTCTTCCAACCTAAATGATTCTATGATTCTATGAAGTGTATGGTCATTTCAACCACATTTTCAAAAGCTTCCAAACCCAGGATTTCCTCCTTTATCAGCCTCCTACAATAAAGTTCATTAGTCCTTTTGGGGCTGCATACATCACAAGTTATAAATTAAACCAACATCTCAACTTTTCCAGAGAAACAGGTAGGCTGGAGAAGGCTCTACATTTTAGGACTATTCTAGCCTTCTATTCTAGCCCACCCCAACAGCTTCTCTCACGGCAGCTCTCACTGTGAATGTGAAAAGCTTCTCTATAACCAGTAACTTGCAAAATCGGACACCCATCAGGGAAAGTAGGTTTGACTAGTGGTAACCCCGTAACAGGGCTGAGGTCATGTTGTAAGGTACAGGAAACTGCAGCTCTGCCTCTTCGTGCAGATAAAGTGCCTGGGTCCACATTCACTTTTAGCTGCTTCTGACTGTCTGACAAGTATGGTAACTTGGGGCTCAAATCGAGCGTCCCTTCCAAAGCCATCCAGAACATTGGCTAATACTCAACACGGAGTGCTTCCGTGGCATTAAATCCTCCACAGTTTCTGCTGAACTAAGTTCTGCTTTCCAACTGTTGCTGATGCTGTTATACCGGCTTCCACATTCTTGATACAAGTTTTTATTGGATAAAACGCTTTTTCAGCTAAGTAGGGTCTCTGGGAGCTTAATGCAAATTATTATTATAGTAGGAATGGGACCTAATACTCAAAAGCAGAAAAAAATCCATTAAAAAAAATTACTGACACGAGCATGACAAACTGAACACTGGCAGGGGCTGCCCAGGGAGGTTGTGGAGTCTCCTTCTCTGGAGATATTCAAAACTTGCCTGGACACATTCCTGAGTGACCTGCTCTAGGTGTTCCTGCTCCAGCAGGGGGATTGGACTAGATGAGCTTTCAAGGTCCCTTTCAATCCCTGATATTCTGTGATTCTGCTCTGCCTCTTGGGAAAAATTAGATCCTGGTCAGAGATCCTTCATGTGCCTGGAAAAAGACCCGCACTCCGGAGCCAAAAGTTGTCTTACAAATTCTTTCACCCTTCCAGCAACGCTCTCCCATCCTGCCGTCTATGCCGACCATTTTTACAGCTGTGGAGCAGCTGCAGGGAGAGGGCATTTGCGCCCTTTATGAGGATGCTATTAGTTCTTATGTTACTTCTTTCCAAAGATGGTAACATGCGAGTCAGTTCTCTGGACAATGCAAAGGGAAGATAAGGGAACAGGGCTCCTGTAACACTTATGGAACGTGTCACCATACCCACCCCCAGCAGAGTGCTGGGTTTCATACAAAACAACGACAGAGAAACAGGAAACAGGCTGGAACGTCCTCCTCCATTCTGGGGCCTGCTTGGCCGCTGCTCTCTTGCATGACTGTGATAAACCTGCATGACACCATCACACTGCACTGCCACCATTTCCAAACCAAAGGCAAGTAACATTATTCCAAATGGACTTCACACCTCTCATCCTATTCTCAAACCAGTTCTCGGGGCTTAATGCTGTACAGCTGAAAGCGCAGCTTGCGAAGCCCACACGTTTCTTTTCGTGCAGCCTCTGCAGCTCTTACTTGGCTTCCAGAACCCAAGCCCAAAGCCTCAGAATGAAACTCAATCAATAAAACAGTATCTTCTAATGGAAAGTGTCAACATTTCTTGAGGACGTCTTTCATCCTTAATCTGCCTGACATTTGCAGTGAGAAATAAAGTGACGTAAAAACATACTGCTCTGTTTGTATTTTTATTTCACTTGTTTGCTTTGTGCAGACCAAAGTGACTGGTGGTGGTAATCCAGGAAAGTGCTGTGGTTTTGGAGTGTCAGAAGAAGATATAACCCCACCCAACAAGCCAATGCAGTAGAATATTATTATTAATTAAACACACTTTGCTGGTATAACATCAAAGCATTCCAAGCCCTTTATACCATCTTAACCTCTAGTACTTCACAATTACTTAAGAAACAATACTTTCTGATTTAGGTTTTTGGGGTTTTTTTTTATGTGGAGGGCTTTTTAATTAAGCACTTCATAGTACTGCTATTTAGGCAAGCCAAATTTAATTAGCATCTTATACTACTATATCTGTCAACGCTCTTTTAAAATCTAGAACTAAAAGCACAGCTAAAGCCCCTTCTTGTCTTCTTAATACATGAGATTAGTACATAGAATATGCTAATATGTACTAAAGTATGTCATTTTACTGGCTACTTTCAACTGCAACATAAGCAAAGTTGAAGATTCTTAACCATTAAATTGTAGCTATGATTGTACAAATGTTTATCAACTGCTTAGCAATCACAAGTGTTGAACAAACTCTGTACCAGTGAGAGGAAAACAAATTCTTTCACACCACTGCTATTTCAGAAAGGCAAAGACACCCATGAGACTTCAGCCCCAGCACTCGTGTAGAACGCCTTAGATTTATTTATTACACACTCATGGACTAAAATGGGTATTGTAGCAGTGCTGGAATACACAACAGCTTTTTCCTGTAGAATTGGTATTTATGTAAGTACAAGTAAAACACACGATTGCTGGAACTAGAAGACGCAAAGGAACTCCTCCCTTTATCAGCTTACTTTCTTTGATGTGTGTTGAATTAGGCCCACAGCTTTCCCTCAATTGTCACAAAGTAAAGAAAAATATTTTTTAAAATAAAAGCTATAAAAAAATTATGAAACCTCAAAACTAAGTGAAGGACAAACATATCCTCAAAAATAATAAGCCAGATTTTTTATTTAGCTGATTAAATTTGAAGTTGATGATGCTCTTCCATGTAATACCATTGGGATGTTTTCAGAAAAACACACTGCATTTCCAAAATAAGGTACAGACTCTTTCATCCACGGGGTACAGTTTTAAAAATGTGCCTGGATGTATGTATGTAAGTGCGTATGTAATGACTCCTGAGTCCATCTATACAGAACTCTGAAATTTCACTACAATTTCTGTTAACTATCATATCATTATCTTGCAGTCGCCTTTCTTTTTACACTGCCTTATGTTCCTTTATGGTAGGGAGAATAATCAGGTTTTCTGATACATTCGCTTATGAAAATGTTGATTATTTAAGCAGATAAAACGAAAAACGTACATGCAAAGGATAATTTTTTAAAAAACAAACCAACCAACACCCCCAAACCCCTTCTTTGCTGGGCTGGGAGAGTGGGAAGTCCTCAAAAAGGACAGGAAAGAGATCCAGTGTTAGTAGGGAGTTCATAGACAAAGAGGAAACCTGACCTTGACGTGAAACCTTGACGTGAAAGAAATCTGAGAAATCACAGAAACACAAGGTTGGAAAGGCCCTACAAGATCCTCTAGTCCAACCATCCTCCTGTCACCAGTACTACCCACCAAGCTACTAAATCATGTCTCATAGCACCTCGCCCAGACACTTCTTGAACACTGCCAGAGACAGTGACTCCACCACCTCCCTGGGCAGGACATTCCGGTGCCTGACCACTCTTTGGGAGATAAAGTTTTTCCTGACAGCTCATGNGGGCATGATCACCTCCCTGCTCCTGCTGGCTGCACTATTCCTGAAGGCAAACACAGGGGAAACATTTTGCACTACAACATTTGAGCAAATTAGGGTCCCTTGTTCCATGACAAGGCCATGAAGAAATCTCCATTCTGGCATTTCTCTGCTGTCATAACAGAGCCATTTCTTTATCAAATGGAAAGTTCAAAGTAAGAAAAAAAGAAGTTGGTTCTGTGGAACATCAGAAAACATTATCACCGCACTGAATTCAAGCTATTGTAACATATGCTTAACATTTCTCACTTACCAGATACCTTGTACAACCTCTTTTTTTAGGCTTCACTCAATTTGTTAGCCTAAGAGGCTGGGCCCTGAATCCCTAGCCACTTCACAGCATTGTTTTATGTGTATTTCATCAGCATTGCCGTGTGGCAGCCAAGTTTATATCACCATGTGTAACTCTTCTGTAAAGCAGGCAGATCTTAAATACAATTTTTAAAAAACCACCCAAAACATCTAATTTTTTTTTTAAAAAAAGGCCTCAAATCCAATTACATGGTCTAATTACATTAATGCAATCAGATTCTTTTTTGATCATTTCAGTCTGGACCCACAGATACACATTCGCTTGAAATTCAGAGAGTGTCTTCAGGAATACTGTTCTCTCTCTCCTTCTCTCAAAATAAAGTGCTCTCTTGTTCTTTTGTTGTTTTTTTTTCCTGTACAGATTTTGAGATAGCATAGGTCATCTTTTCACTTGTGGGGCTTTTTTTTTTTCACTATATACATGAAGGCAAAAATTACCTTTTCATTTTTAAGTTAATTTTCTCACAGAAATCTTTCAATTGGGTCTTTAGAAAAAAAAACCCCACCCCACTGTTTGCAAGAGTTAACTACTCTGTTTTTCAGTGCTGACCTTCAAGTCCACTGCTTGGGAAATGCAGTAAATGACTGACATAGAAAGTATCTCACAAATACCCACAGCACAGGCTTTCCCCTCACTACCCAACGGGGAAAGGCAAGCATAAGCATCTTCACAGAATCACAGAATGTCAGAGATTGGAAGGGACCCTGAAAAATCATCTAGTCCAATCACCCTGCCAGAGCAGGAACACCTAGAGCACATCACAGAGGAACATGTCCAGGCGAGTTTTGAGCATCTCCAAAGAAGGAGACTCCACAACCTCCCTGGGCAGCCCCTCCCACTGTTCAGTCACCCTCACTGCGAAGAAGGGCAACGCGTTCCCCCTGACACAGGCCAAGAGCATGATCATCAAACAGCACCATCTCCTTCCACTGACTGCAGGAAGAAGCCCAGACAGTTAGCAGATGCTTGACATCTCACTTTCTGATAGCTAAGGTTAGGTGAGATAAAACCTATCCAGAGTTAAGACAGAGCCTGGTTTCACGCCTATCACGTACAACCTGCCTAAACGCGTGCATGGACACAGTCAAGCTATGGTGACTGGCAGGGTTGCTGTCTGTCAGCTGAGCTGTGACAGTTGGTTTGGGTATGAATTCTTCTTGTGTCTGTGTCCCAGTTATGAAAAAACAAACAAACAAACAAACAAAAAACCCCAACACACAGGTTCAAGCCATCTTCATGAACAAACTAACCAAGTGTACGGCAAGTGCCCAAAGCTCAGCAGATGTGAGCAAGTACCCATTAAGCCACAGTGATTTCCTTGGTCAAGGCCATATATCCTCAGCTTGTAACAGCTCTGAGAAAAAAAGCAAAGACAATAGTTGATTCAATCTCTCCATCAGCTGGAAAGTACTTTTCCAGCATCTGAACTTTGTAGCATGGCTTTTTCTTTACAGCGCTGTATTACAAGGTCCCTTTATAGGCATCACCTTTTACAAATACAAGTGCACACGCTGCTTAGTAGCCAGAAGCACTGAATTCATTTAATTTTTCCTCTTAGCTCACTTTCTTCCCTGAGCAGACATAGCATTTTACAGTCTTCATACTGGAAAGGAATAAGTATGAGTCCACATTTCCCACATCCTCAGTTTTAAAACTGGACCTCACACCTTCCTTATCCAACCCTCAACTCACAAGCCCCTCCTGAGGTAGAAGAGGGCATTCCTGCTAATCTCTACAACATTATAGCGATTAAGAGACTTCCAAAGACACAAACCCGGATAAAACTAGCCTTGCAGCCAAGCTCAAGGTATCTGCAAGGAATGGTACTGTGAAACACACTTCCAGAAATGATGTTTCCTCTCCAGAAAAGAAAATAATAGGAGGGTGTGAAAGCTACTGCCATCACCGTGACCTACATTACAAGATAATGCATTTCATTTATAAGGAAAAAAAGTCATCATACACTTTAAATTTTGTACAGAGTCCTGGCTTCATGGCTCCCAGGAGGTGCATCATTGTGTCCAGTAATTCACGACATGAACTAACCAAGAACTCACGGCCACACGCCAGAGCAGCCACATCTGCAAGAGAAGAAAAACATCAAAATGAAAAAAAAATGTTTCAGTAGTTTATGCTAATGATCTGCACCATTAAAAAAAGGTATGTCAGCTGCAAAGAATAAACTATGGCATCTGTATAAACTTCAAAATATATTTTGAATCAAATACTCAGCAAATTGTACTACTCAAGCTCCTTCCTAATTTTACTTTGGTAATTAACATGTTTATTCAGTGGCCAGTATCCTAATAGTAACACAGTGAATTATGAAAGAAAAGCCTGGGTTCATCCACAAATAACGTGGGACTAAAGGGGAGCTGACCATTATAGGTCCCACTTCAAAGAAAAGGGATTGCAGATTGTTTTACAATCACTCAATCCAATATACCAATATACAATTATGTACCAATATATATACCTATAAATACATATATACATATGCACACCAATATATATCGATATACAATATACCAATATACAATATCCAGTATACATTACACAACCAAAACTCTTGTGGACATCTACTCAACAGCTCTTTTCCTACCTTTCTGCAAGCACTGCATTACTCATGCACAAAACAAAAGGCAAAAGGATTTCTGAAGTCTCCTGCTCGAAAGCAGACCTTCCTTCAGTATTTTCCCTTCAGAAAAATTCCCTGTATTTATCCTTATGTGTAAGAGGTCTCTTCCAGCAAACACGAACTTCTTGGTACTGTGCATCTGGCCAAACACACAAAACACGGTCTACACATAACTAGTGAGAGAACCTGGTTCCCTGGCCTCCCGGTTGGGGCAAATTTGGGGAACTGCTGCGCAAGATACAGTTCTTCCACTTGGATGCAGCCTCAGGTACTCTCTCCTATGCACATACACCATGGTGCCTTTTTTAACCTCAGCATAAGCAGAAGGACTAGCTTGGGCACAGCTTATAATGAAAGCCTTAACGCACTGGACTGTGCTGACTGCACTGAGAACTACTGTTGCGGTGGTCTCAAACGTCTCAATACTTGGCACTTCAGGACCACCTCCTCAGTGTTCTTTTAATAACGCTTTCTAGCTTAATACTACTTTACAGCATAACTAGCAGGATTAAACTGGTACCTTCTACATCAATCATCTGACTATCACATGAGCTTCAGCAACACACCAAATTACAGAGACAAAGAGAGAAATCTTGGTAATAGCGACTTCACTCAGAAAATTTATATCTGCTTCAGTGAAGCAACATTTCGCTCCATCATCCCGATTCCTCCACAGGCAGAACTCCAACCCCCCTCACCCCCTGCCTGATCAACATTTCCTTTCTTCAGACTTCCCTTTCGCTATGCTTTTTTTGTTTGCTCGGTTTCACGGTTGTTTTTGCCTGGGTTTTTTTATAGTTTAGCAACCGGAGAACCGGATTCCGCCTCAGTACAGTGGCATAATGCGTCACAGATTGGGTTTTATTACCACAGGTAACGGTACCATAACACCTAAAAATCACACATTGAAAAAGGCTGTTAATGAAATATTCACTTATTTGGTAGGTTTCATCCATTGTGCATCACGTCAATTAGCGCCATTTTGACAGTTGCAGAGTTTCACAAAAATGCAGATGACATATCAACCCCATCCCTCACAGCCTTCCAAGGCAGAGGCAGGCATACTAAGCTAGATCTGTGGCTTTACATTTATTTTTTGACCCTAAAAAGAAACATTTAGTAAGGAAGGCAGGTTTATTGCCTTCTCTTCCTCTTAGTGCTATGGACATTGCAGGCGGGGTCCATCTGGCAGCAACAAAATTCCTAAGCAGTTTCAAAATTCTGAACAGGTACCTTAAGATGGGGCTGATCTACTCACATCATCTGCAATTCATGTATCTTGAAGGTGTTAAGCATTACTGGAAATTCAGACAGTAAATTGCTTGACATTTGCAAACTAAGGTGAGCACACAAGACTAGTAGAATGGTCCTTGTTTTGCTCCAGACTGAGCGACGCGTTAGGGAATTGCAGAACTCAATGGCTCTTACCTGTCTAATCCTTAACTGGGTCACAGATATTACCATGCCTCACAGAAATGTCAATGACAACATCTGCTAGAACTTTAAAAGACTAGGAAGTCACCCAGGACATTAACATTGAGTAAATACTGTGAAAAAGCTGTCTTTACTGCAGCACATATAAAGCAATATAGAAATTCCCAGTACATGTGGAATGCTATTCTGAGAGATAACATTAACTTACTCGTTACAATCCCTGCCAAAGCTAATACAAACTGGTTTTCATCAGAATCCAAATCCTGCTGTTTCATGTCTTCGCTTAATGACTTCACAAAGCTCTCCATGGTCTGTGCAGTGATTGTGAAGAACTTCACCGCTTTACTCTGCAAGTGCGGAGGAGAAAAAAGAAGATTATCCACACTACAGCAACTATGATTTATTAGATGCTACAGCAAAACTGGACAATCTCCAAAACCACTAAAACATCCATTTACTTCAAAAAACAACAGAAAATTGCAGGTATGCACTAAATGACACATTTGATCCCCTAATATTTGACAACGTTACCTCAGAAGAAAACGGGAAAGTACTCAATGCTACATCCACTGCTAAAAATAAACCATTGTGTATTTATCCCCTAAACCCACAGTAACATATATCAAACAGCAGAGTTAAAGTTTATTTTCAAAAGTGAGGATATCATCTCTTTGCTTTGCAATAGCTGCACCAGGTGTTTCCCATTTACCTGGGCCTACTACAGCAGCGTTTGTGAAAACCCTACCCTGCTGAAGACTGGAGAGCAGCCCGATGTAGTGACTTGCCATGGATTTCCTAAAAACGAAATGCCCAGATAAAAAGCAGAATTAAACAGGATCCTAACAGGATTCATTAATTGCTCAATACAGGATGAAGAACAATGGGCTAGGTAGGTAGGAGCTCTTTCGAAAAGGAAATGGAGGTCTCTCCTGGGTCACGGGTTGAACTTAAATCAACGCTGTCACGTGAGAAAGATGCTCGTCATGCCAGAGCATATAAAGAGCAGTAGGGCCCATAATTATGTTGTGCAGTCTTCTCCTCTCAGCTGGAATACTCCTCCATTTTAGGGTATCTCGGTTGAGCAAGAAGCCACCTCAAAGGTACACAGCTCAGGGCAGGTCAAAGAGCCTGGTCAGAGGTGTGGAGAGAGCTCACAAAGAAGGACAGAGAGAAACATTTCTGTTTATTAATAATTCTGACCTGTAAAACCTTGTTGGAACACTATTTCACACAGAGGATGCTGGGTTTCATACCAAAAAACAGCCTAGCAGGAAGCCCATAACCCCAGGTTCCCCAGTGCCTTAATAATTTTGCCAGTTGTTTTATGAAGCAGCTGAAACTTTTAGTAATTCCTGGCAGCAACACAAGGGGACAGCCCAAGAAATGCTAGAACCTTTTTTTTCAAAATTGACTGAAAATTTTAGAATTTTTGCCCAAACTAGTGCTTTTACAGTATGTGCAAAGCTATTGCTAATGTTTATATATTCCTCCACTGCACTGCTGCACACTCACCACATCAAAGGTGCACAGTTCCTGTCAGATGACTCCAGCAACAGGAGTGTCTTCACAAACGATACTGTGGTCCCAGCAATGAAATGAAGGGATGGTGGGGAAAGAGAATGGAAAACGATGCCCTTCTGCATAGGCTGGATGTACTTTTTAATACTTACACAGACGTCACACCTCAAAGACGGCAGTTTTAACATAAGCAGCCACTCCAGTTCAAGAAGCAGAGGGTGTGAGAGAAAATTATGAGCGCCTACTGCAGCAGCCTAGTATAATATGAAAATATGCATCCCATAATAGAGGACTAAGCGGGAACATGGCACTTGGCAAATCAAGCAGTTGGTATGTTGCACGGAAATCTTCTGCCAGTCTCTTGGTGTGGCGCTGGTGTCCCCTCTGCTGAGCCTTCTTTCCAAAGAGCCATTAATTCACTAGCAGTGAGGCCTGAGGAGCTGCTGCAGAGACTGATCAGGTTTATAAATAGCAAACATTACGTACTCTGGGCAGGCTCTCATTAGCTTGACAGTATTTTCACGGGACTGAAGAATGTCTCACCCACCGATACTGAGATAGGGGCAGCTCTGAGAGCAGCCATTAAGGTGCTATAGAGCTCAGATGGTGCAATGAACCCTTTGCTGTCCAAGTAACTCCTGCGTGAAAAGATCAATTAATGAGCAAAATTGCTGCTATTAAATATAAAGCCACTTGTCACCATAGTGGGTAACTGAAGTAGCTGACTACCTTGTAGGATCCAAAATTTCACAAGTTGAAGCAAGCCTTGATGTTGTTCTGAAATAAAACCTTCAGTTTGCATTTCCCTGCGAGAGCAGCTCTCTCCTGTGGGTATCTGGTTGATATCTGGTTGGACGTGGATATCATGTGGGTATCATGTGGATATCTGGTTGAAAGTTTTTTGAGAAACATCTGAAACAATCTGACGAGGAAATAATTTACTTCTTTTTCGGTACATCCTTGAAAACTCACCCTCATGCTGCTTCTCTGGATGCCTCTCTAGAAATATTATGCTGGGGCAGAAACAGTAGGCAGCTCTCCCCCACTGCTCTGAAAACTACTTGTGTGACATTTCAAATTTGCTGCTTGAATTTTGACTTCTCCAGGCCATGTGGGCACAAATTATATTGGTCCCAAACGTGACTTCAGTCAATCTGCATTACAGGACTGTAAGAAAGACCTATTTCCGTACCTGTGCTAAGACTGAAAAAGCCTTGAGCGCTGCTCTCTACGACACAAAGTGGTTTTGAATTGATGCCACCCTCCCCACATGCTTCAATATGAGCAAGTTTCAAAGTTCACAGGACCTCCTCAAGGGAGGGAGGAAGATGTTGTGCAACCTGCCCAAAAATAACCCAAACCAAAAAACTTTGTATGACCAATCTCCATCATCTTTCAATAACCTGACTCGTTGCCAGTTGTAATCTGTAGCTGACGCCATGCCACACAATCCGTCCATGTTTTTCCTAGTAGTCTTGTGGCCAAGCCAGGCACCTTTCTTACCATATTATAGACACCACCAAGATCAAAAATATTGCCATGACCTTCACCAGAAGTATAGCAGTTCAATGGGCTCTAATTGCTGGGAATGACTATAGTAGAAGTATTCCGGCCTTCTAGTACTTAAAGGGGGCCTACAGGAAAGATGGAAAGGGACTCTTTATCAGGAGGTATAGTGATAAGATAAGGGGTAATGGTTTTAAACTGAAAGAGGGGAGATTTAGATTAGAAATTAGGAAGAAATTCTTTACTGTGAAGGTGGTGAGACAATGGATCAGGTTGCCCAGAGAAGTTGTGGATGCCCCATCCCTGGAGGTGTTGGAGGCCAGGCTGGATGGGCTTTGAGCAACCTGCTCTAGTGGAAGGTGACCCTGCCCATGGCAGGCAGGGGTGAAAGACTGGAACTAGATGAACTTTAAGGTCCCTTCCAAGTCTAACTATTCCACAACTCTATTTTGCATTTCAAACAAACCTAGAAACATAAGTATTGCATCTTCACAGTTGGGCTATTTACCCTTAGAGAAATCATCAGGTAACAGTTTTGGGTTTATCTAAATCTACTTACTTTTGATACTTAAGACTGCTTTCAACAAGGTTTTTACTAATTTTATTCTCCTCTTGTAGAAATATGGTCATTTTCATCACGGGTATTGTTCTGTTTGTGGGAAACATACCATTTCACAAGTCAAATACCCATGGCTAGTCACTACATATTGTTGAGTCTCACAGTTAGAAACTGTTCTGAAGATAGGGTATGCAATTTTATTCTGGTTTGGTTGCTACATGGGGCCTCTGTAGTACCCACCTGCCCACCCTTTTTTTTTTTTAATGCTTTATATCGTTTTTTGCAGATTTTTTTCCTTAGTAACTACTGCTGCCTGGATCTTGAATCACCAGAAATTATGACTAAAAGGTACCACCGTACAGCTTTCTAATATCCAAGCTAAAGTTACAGTTGTCTTTCGGTGCACCCAAACTGAAAAACTTCTTATAAACACACTAGCTTACTCCTTACTATAATAAACTAATCCCCTTCACTCAGCTATTCATCATGCTGCTGAAAAATCAAGCCAGATAAAACTGTGACATCAGTTCACTCGGATGAAATACAACAATTTCTTCTCATCTTGGCTGTGACAAGACTGAAAACCGTATTTTCATCAGGCCTGTCCCTCTGCTCCCTCCTAACTCCATCAGCTGCACTTGGCAGTGAAACTGTGCTAATTGTAATATCGCTGTTGTCTTTAACTGTTGTTATGGCTTTTTTCAAATATGCCACCTGCCCATGTTTAGCACTGAAGATCTAAGAAGATTCACCAGGCTCAAAGCAGCCACGCTCTCCAAATTTCCAAAACTCATGCAAGAATTAAGGTAGCTCAAAGACTTAAAGAAGTTGAGAACTGATGGATCTGTCTTCCTTCCACAGAAGTGGCCCCTCCAAGTTATTTACAGGCAGGGCAACTCTTCCATGTGCCAAAGAATTATTTTCTTCTTCTGTTACCTTGCAAAGATACTTAAAATTGTGCTAGCTGTAGCCCTGCTTCCAGTTTAACTGTGCATGGTGGCAAACAGACAATCCTTGTTTGGCAAGAATCAATCACTGCATTTATTCCCAGACTGCTTCATAACACTTTATGGTTCCAACACTTCTTAAATGAGAATGGGTGGTTCCTAAAGAATATACAATTCAGAAAACATTTTCACAGTCCGAGCAGTTTCTGAAATAAATCCTTACGTGTTTTACAGATCAAGGTCCTTATTTTAAGGGCCCACCAGCATTACCACCAGTAAGTATTCACCTGCCATACTTACTCCTCCTAGAAGGGTTTTAACAGCTTCCTCATTGCTAGATACACCCCACAACAGCGTGCACACCGCTGCACCCATTTCTGTGCAATACTCTGCTTGCTGCAGGAGCTGCTGCTTGGCCTCATTCAGCTGCTGGCGGAGGTCTAGTTTCTCCTGAAATAGCATAGGGAAATTTTGGTTGCAGTTCATGTCAGCCAAATCACCTTTCTAGGCTAAAGGACAGAACGAGAAACAACATCATGTCCATATATGAAATGAGGAGAAGGGAATAGAGGGGGTGGGGTGGCAAACCCACAGCAGTTGCAGACACATACCTTCTCTCCTGAGCTATATCTAAGTAGCAAGTACATCGTGGAGGCTGACAGTAACCAGAAGCCTGTTCAGGAGGTCAGACCAAGTGACCCACCGAGACTGAGTGGCACCTAGAGCAGTCTGATAGGAGCCTCTACTCCTGCTAAGCAAATAGCTACACGTCTCTTGGAGAGAGAAGGGATTTCAGTGTCAGAGGTCAGCCTTTCCAGACACCTTACAAAAGATACTGGAAACATCTTTTAGGAAGGGAGGGTTGTTTTGTTTTCCAAGAGATGTCTGCCTTAGCCAACGTGGTAGAGTTGCTGGATATCTAGGGTAAATACTGTTGTCTTCCAACCTTTTTCCATTGGCATATTTCTCACCAGCAGTGGCAAAGTAAGACAGAGTCCCTAGAAACACACATTTAAGATGTGAAGTTTGGAGAGCCTTTCATACCAAGAAAGCCCATTCACCATCACGCACCATCACCTAAGCGAGCTACTCAGTGGTCCTTGCCACAAAGCATCAAGACAGAGCAGAGCAATCCAACACAACCAGGACCCAATTTCAATTTGGCAGTTTTTTTTTTCAACTCACAGGGGAAGTTGGGCAGAAGACCACCATGAGTTTAGTTATGATTCTAGGTCTCACTGGCCTGCTACCAACTGCCACGGGGATAGCAGAGCTGCTGCACTTCCCAGTTTTCAGCTAGTGCGGACAGTGAGATGACGGCAGGGATACTGCAGTCTGCGACCTCTCAGGGTTGATGAGGGCTCCCTACTAACTGTGGGGTGGTATTAGACAGTGCTACAGGGAAAGATACAAGGTCAACCAAGAAAAAATATGTTAACTCGAGTATTGAAAGAGAGAGAGAGGGAGAGAAAGGGAGAGAGAGAGAGAATCCCAGATCACAGTGTCAAAAGAAGAGAAGGACCTTGCTCTGCCCATTTTGTGGGCATGGGATTTTCACATTCACTGTAGAAAGCAACCTCCTATCCCAGCCTCCCCTTTATCTTTAGCTGTCAGGATAAAGTCCAGGGAAACGAGAAGGTATCTTCTATGTCAATTTTGAAAGCAAGTAAACAGAATAGAACTCTCAACCACATACTCCCATCAAGATTTTAAAGTAAGTATCTTGTCATTTCAGGGGCTCATCTCAATGTTTTGCATTGAGGATTTGGAAGGAAAAGAAACAAACTCATCTGAAAACTTATGTAAAGTGGTATCAAGCAGTATGAATGTACTTGTTTGTCAAAATTACTTACCTAGACTCTTGCATCACACCTGACAGCCTGATTTGCGTTGTTTTACCATGCTGATGATGATCACAGGCTAGGATTTGTAAAATTCAAATTAAACTTATCAAGCACATTTCTGTGTATATTTAGTCTCTGAAGTCTCTTTCACCGTACCATTTAATATATGCAAAACACTGCCCCTTGCTGCTGATTCCCTGGGCACAGAAGTCCCAGGAAAAGTCTCTTACTTCTTGATACTTTGATCATTTTAATGGCTGTTAGCCAAATTCTATCTTTTAAATAACTCACTGCCAATCCTATCAGCTTTTCTGCCACTGTGCGCATCAAGCATCTTCCTTACCTAATACCTATATTGTCCCTGCCTTTCTTTTCTGCACTGTCCTTGTCTTAGGAAAACGTTATCTTTTCCTGCATTTTATTTGCAGTTTGCATTTGGATGCTAATACAGAATAGGAAGACATAAAACTCTGTAATACCAAAGCCAGACTCCCCAGCAAGGATGCAAAGCCAGCACAAGAAATGCTGGAATTGTTAACAGATCAAAAGCAACACTGGAAGGAAGGTAGGAAGCAAGGAAAACAAAATAGTACATTCAAGCCCCAGGAAAGTAACCCCAGCCCGCAAAAGCCAATAACCTAGCTGGAAGCAACACTCCTGAGAGTTCACACCACACAGCAATCTCTGTGCTAGGCAACACCACCATCTTCAGGAAAGGGTCAGAGCACAACAATACAGCAGTGCTTAAGTACATAACTATGAAAAGACGGACAAATAAGGCATTAGCTAAGAATAACGTGCACTTGAAGTTTTGCTCAGGTTCAGACAGCATGGCAATTCCCTCATCAGTGAAACAGCACTGCACAGAAATTTTGAAATGCAAAATGTTGATTTACGATCCCCTAAGAGGGCACTGCTCAACTAGAAAACTTATTTTAGGTGTGTTTCAGCGAATCATTTCCTTTTCCTTCAAAAAATAAACATGTAAAACTAATTGAGAAACTAGATGGAAGGATGCCTATAGCAGAACAGCAACCACATGAAAAACACCACACAAAGGGATTAACAGGAACAAAAATCAAATCACACACATACATACACCATCTCTTTGATCCCAAAGAGCTAAAGGATTTCACAATGTATGTAAGCACAACCCACTCAGACAAACACACCTTTGTGGCACGTAACAGAAGCCATTTAGAAAACCAGTGTATGCTGCACAAAAGCAGAAACACAAAGAGAAGAGCTTTGAGCAGGAGCACCAAGACAACAAGTATTGTTAGTAAACCATCCCTGCTTTAAGTAAAACTTTCATCCAAAAGAAATCACAAAACTAAACTACCTGCCATTTACTTTGCAATATTAGCAAGAATAAAGTGTGGGGGCCATTTCATTAATATCTAAAGCAGCACAATTAAATCTTACAGATATTTCATCCTAGGCATTTATACAATTAAAGACCCGGGTGCACAGCAAAATTAACGAGTGCCTATTGCCAAACTGCAATACTATTCCAGAAGATAGTTATTTTGAAGTAAGGGATATCCAAATAGACAGCTACTCTATAATATTTCACATTCCTACCAAACCCCGTTCCAGAATGACTGGTGAATACAAATATGCCCTAAATCTGCAGGTCTGAACTCTTCATTTATTCCTTTGCAAAAACGAAAGGGTTTCTGTAGGTTCATCTGTCTTTGTGCAATCCCAAGGCTGGCAGATGCTAACCCTAGAAGCCCAACAAAGTGAGCTTCTGCTGACCACTGAAGACAGCTATCAGCTCCAAGGAAATTAATTTTTCCAGCAAACAAATCACAACCAGTTCTTATACCTCTAGAGTAATTAAGCCACTAGGTCTTTATGATCCTATTTGAACTCCAATGGCTTCACAGAAGACCCACAGTCTGAGGTCTTCACTCTTCCTTCATTGTTAAGAATCTCCCCTCTCGTGATCACTAAGTACAATATTGAGACAGCGAAAGGAGCCCTGCAATTGTTCTTTGACTCACAGCTGCACAGGGGAACTGGATCAACAGGTGCACTGAGGAAGACTATTAAAGCTGAACAAAGGTACACAGCTTTCAACCAGCCAAAAGAGAGGCCAGTTTACTTTCGTACATTGCATTGCTGACTTTATCTTCTATCATCCTCTATGAAAACCTGTTACAGTTACACTGAATTCCAAAGAACGGAATTCACCAAGGACTTTTTGATGCCAGCCACACCACAATCTTCCCAAACACCCAATGTTTTCTTTCAGCATGTTAACGTAACCAAAATGCTAATGGTTCATTTTTAATTTCACATACACCAAAATGAAGCCTGTCAAGAAGCCTGTAATGCAACCCTACCCACCTGCTCCTCACACAGTATGGAAGTTAAGAGACATCTATGCAGTTACTCAAGACTTAGGTACGTAAGCGTGAGACCTACTGTCTGTTGGTACCTCTGTGTATCTTGAATACTTTTGGGGACTGCATCTTACCATATTTTCTCTAGTTGCAATATTGACCCTTTTGCTCTAGAAATATCAAGGGGAAAACTACGTCCATTGTCAACTTATAGGTCAGTCATTTACCCATCACCTGACCGTCTGAGCAGAAAGGCAGATTGTTTGTCAGGCTGAGGATGCATTTTGTGGCACGACTGTGAAAAGGAGCTCATTCCTGGTTTTGTTATCAAGTCTCTAGCACACAGATACAAACACTCTGACAGAAAATCTACCTTCTTCTCTCTCACGCAATCCGCCTGGGCCGTTTCCAGACGGGCTCTGAAGTGTTCACAATCCATTTTCAGCTGCTCTATTTCTTCCTCCTTTTTCTCCATGGCTGTGGCAGAATAAATCAGACAAAGTATTATGCTATGACCGACGGGCTTGCACTACAGAAGAAAGAATCCACCAAGGGCAAACATAATGAGGTGCTTTAACTATTTCCTTGTCTTAGATCACCTCCTAGTGGCGGAACTGGTACAGCGCCATTATATCGCCGTGTTTCCACAGCTCTTAAAGATCGCTAAGGGAACGTGAGAGGTTTCTGATTTGAAAAGGGGAGACCAGAAGAATCGCATCTAGCTGTTGAATACCGTGGGTCAATAAGATACCATTCTGAAAATGAGCTCCAGCTCCTCGGGGATGTTTAAAAGTTTACCCAATTTCCTACATTTTTTGTTTGTTTGTTTGTTTTCATGATGTTTTTCATGTCTGGTATCTTTAAAATTCAGTGAGTATAGTGAAAATCTAAGAAAAAGAATACCAAGATCAGTCAAAAGGGGGTGTTTCAATACAGAATGTACAAATTATATGTATAGTAAAGAATGAAATGCAACTACTCCAAACACTGTTTATATACAATAATTGTTTATATACAATGTTTATAAAGCAATATAAGACATTGTAAACTATTTGAATATTATGTCATTGACAAGGAAATTCTAGCATTCTCTCAAAAAAATATTAAACCCAGATATTATCAGAAACACATTCCTACTTAGATGCTTTATTTTAATAAATGGAAAGGAAGTTAAAAGTATTATATTTCACAATCAGAGTATCTGTCTGTTTTTAAAAAATCGCTTTGCAGGAAACTGTTAAAAATTGTTGTGTATTGTATTTTACTTTGAAAACCACAGTTCTGGATGCCTAGTATTTATATTGAAAAGAGAGGGAAAAAAAAAAAAAGGAAAAGGAAAAGAGACACATTTAAGTAATTCCAAAGAGTAGTATCCAAACAGCACCTACTGCAATTTTGGTTAACTTAAAAAACAAATTACACCCTGCTTTGAACACCATACCCTTGATTGGAAGAGTATGGTCTATGGCTTAACACACTTCAGATACTTCCCCTTATATGTGGTCAATACTTTGGAATGTACCAAAGAGCATATCAAATTCAATCATAAAAGATAATATAATTTAAAGAAACTGTCCTTATTATCCAAAGAGCTTGGATTTTAGCATTTTATTTAGTAATTCTATGTTATTTAGAAGTAAATTAATTTCTGTTTTGGTCCTAACTGACAAAAATGTTACCATCTCAAATATATACACATTGCTCTGAGTATCAGGTATCAAAGAAGATGATGTGGCTACAAACAGCTTTTCTGAAGAGGTGGAAAGTATTTCCACTCAGCCCTTGCGTGATTCAAAGCCATTAACACCAAGACTTTTTTGCAGAAACCAAAGAGGCCAGCCAAGGGTCCACTCCAAGGAAACATCTATGTGCCAGGGTGTGCTCTCTGAGCACTCAATTATTTTCAACCTGCAATCCAAAGGAAAAGAATGGATGAAAGGAAAATAAATGGATAAAAGGGGGGGAACGGCTTCATTGAGGTTTTTGCAGAATAACCCTGGTCAGTGAAACTTTCTTTCCTTCCTTCCATCAAGCAAAGAAAATTCTGTCCCGTGGACTTATTACTATGTAGGTGTTAGTCTTAAGTACTTGACAGAGGGATGTCTTTAGTGGGATTAGGGCATGCTCTGCTTATCAGCAGGAGACCAAGAACCTGTTTATCCTTTCCAAGTAAGTACATCCAGTGGAACGCAACTCCCAGTGAAAATCTCTCTCGCTGCAAAGAAACAAGTTCTCCTGAATGAGAACAATCAATCCTAGCCTTGGAGAGGACGGACCCATTCTAAAATCAGTGTCAGCACAGCCAGCAGACACACAGAGATGCCACATCCTTCACTGGCAGACTTCAAAGCTGTTGGAAGAAAAACTAAGCCAGGAGAAAGGCGAATAGTAATTACTGAGTGTTAATATGATGCTACCTGTATCTTTTGAAGTTATCCAGATGAAAGATGTATGTGCCAGCCTCCTGTAAGGAATCACATATTATGTCAGAGGAAACTAGGTCCATTCTAGCGGGAAAAAAGATGGTAATATTGGAAGCTGATGAAGAGAGATGATCTCCTTCTAGTTGTGGCTCATTCCTGGAAACAATCCCTATTAGCTCCAGCCAGCTCTCCCAGCTGTGCACACCCTTGCTCTGGAAAGAAATTTAAGGCTGCATGTACCAGTCCTGACATCAGACCACCTCTTGACACACAGCAGCAGGCCTTTTGCTGACACTGAAGACAGCAGCTGTGCCACTGACGCCCGCACACCAGGGTCCTGAGCAGAACACAAAGAAGCCCAACAGGTTCTTCCCACCGGCTGCAAGTCCCAACCCCCAAGTTCCTCCCCTCTTGACAATAATATTTTGAAACTCAAGACTGTCTATCTCCACAAAGCAAGGAAGCAGCTTTTGCTATCAACTTGCATGAGCAAGAAATATGAAATTATATCCTTACACATAACTTTACCCATGGAGTGGTGAATCAGACTCTGGGAAGAGGTGGCACCTGTCCCCAAGAGAGACAGCAATTCAAAAGCAGAACAAGATAATGAGCACAATGGGAGAAGATGAGGCCCACATTTTAGGTTTGCTCATTCTCATCCATGCTGTAGGTCACACCAGGAGATTTTCTGGAGACCTACTCTCAAAGCTCTGGGAGGTGAAGAAATGAGTACAATTGATGAATGCCAAAATGTGATGGAATTCCAATTCTACCATTCCAAATGTCAGATCAACATTAAATGCAATTTTTAACATTTCCACCACGGAGAGAGTTCCACTAAACACATACATAATAGTAGAGAAAATCTGTTTGAGCTATTTCTCTAAGATTCCTGGAGCCAAACACTCTTCCCGAGGAGGGTAGTAAGAACAAAATGGACCTTTCTTTTTGAAATGAACCACTACACTGGCAAAAGCCTTAGCAAAAACCCCAACGCCAGCCTGAAAAGTAGGTGCTGGTTGCACTGACTTTTGCCAGCTCAGCTCGCAGGTAACACCTTCGGGATGCTCCCATTGCAAATGGGTTTCCTACTGACCTAGATAAACAAGTGAAACATGCAAGTCTTAAAGTCATCACATTGATACCACAAATCTGCTGCTGGAAGGCCCTGACAGTGTCTTTGTCTTCTTGATGCCTGGCACAAGGAACACAGGAAGGATTGTTATAAGAAATCTTGAGACTGAGCACGGATAAAAGTAGTTAAAAACAATAATCTGACTAGTTGAGGATGTTAAAAAATTTAATGCAACTGGAAACAGTCCTTGATAGCATAAAGAGAGCATTTCCAGATCCTACACCACTTCTTGCGACAAGGATGGTATTTCAACTGTCAGCAGTAAAGGTTGTATAGTCTTATCTCTGGTAGGATCTGATGGCATAGAACAGTCTTTCCAAAGAGTGGATCACTGAGGACATCTGGAAGCCCTGCCTCAATATACTGGTACTGGAGAGAGGCTTCAAGGCTCTATCTTACTCTTAGCTAGCTGTTGCAAATTAACTTTCAATTAAGCACTCGATTAATCTAGACGTATCTAGAAGAGATACACTCTCTAAAATCTGTCTCAGTGCTTGTCCCGTGTCTTTTCAGACAAAGCCAATTCCAAGCAGAAGAGGTGAATTGTACTGTTGCATGTAAGCTACAGGCTGGGGGTGAAGCTGATTCAGATTTGGTCCTGGTGACATTTTGGGAGCGGTGCTTTTGTTAATAAAAATAATGCACAGAGAAACATTCACACTGAAAAACTGGTCTTTGGACACAACAGTAAAAAGACCTTTATAAGAGAGAGCATTCAATTAATCGTAATAATAATCCTATTTTAGCAGAGNTTTGTTTGGTTTGGTGGGATTTTTGTCTCTTCTTTTGTTTGTTTGTTTTTAAATTTTTACTTTTCTGCATGTGTTTGATCAGAGGGTGCCAGCAGCTCTTAGCCGAGCGTCCTCGCCCGTAGCGTTTCCCCGCGGGCAGGGTGCCGGCTTAGGGGGCTGGAGGGAGGATCTGCTTGGCCTGGGGGGGGTGTCTTGTTGGTAGCGTTTATGTTTTGGGGTAGTGGGGGGGACATGGCCTGGATGCAGCCTAATGTCTGATCCCTCTGTAGACTTAGTGCTGCGTGTGGGGTTAAGCCTGCTTCTTACTGCTACATACGTAGCGTATGATTCTGTTAATAAATGTTATTAATTTTAATATCCCAATGAATATTAAGTCAGTGAATCAAACATTCACATTCAGTCTTAACATTACTGACAAGTCTAAGTTAAATTCATAATTAGTGCTTAGTATTACTAGACATATTTCTTCCTACATAGCATTTTTGCATATTTCCTTTGCTCAGCTCTACTTCCTTTCTTTTTAGCCAGGCCTGACTGTAGATGATTTCATTAACGTGTTTACAGATTCTTGTCTGAGTGGAGAGTGGTGCAGTAGTGGTAATTGCTTTCAAATTATTTGATACCAGGAGGAGGTACTTAATTTAGACCTAGCACTAGGTCTCGGGCTTTTTGATGGGCAGATGCCTGAAAATTTTCCAAAAGTGACAGCTGTCTTTTCAGAGAAAATTTGAGCTTACTGAAGATGACTACTCCTTTAACAGGATTTTTTTTAAAATTGCTTAAGAGCACTTAATAGGCCATCATTTGAAAATAGCTGTAGGTAGGTTACTGTAGCTGCCTTGTAACGGTATGCCCTTGTAATTTTACTGGCCAGGAATGTGTTTGGTGTCATGATTAATCCACTTCTTAAAACAATCTTAACCAACTATTACTTATAGTAGAATTTTCTTTTCTGTGTAGTATTTCCTTCTGTAATGTGTGACTGACTAGAATGTGAGTTTTTGTAGTGTTAATAGCGAAAGTATTCTTTGCTGTTAAGATTGAGATGATACTGGGCCTCAAGAGTAACTGTAAGGAAAGTATTTTCATTATGACTGCTCAGATTTTTTGATTACGTGTTTAATATCAAAATAAATATGTTGACTGCTAGATGCTTATTCTATCAAAATGAGCCCCCAGTGAGGAAAAAATCTATGGGTATAGCAAGGGTTTATTTAAAAAACAAAACAAAACCCATCCAAAATTCCTTATCAGTTATCTTTGAGGATTTGCACATTACTTCAGTTACAAAATTAGATATGATGCCCTCATTAGAAACATCTCTCAGACTTGGTGCTAGAAATATGCCAGAGGGCTTTAACAGAATTCATCTCATCTGTGATTTCTTTGAAGTCTTAATTATCGTGGTACAAGATAGAAGCTTATTGGCATGGAATTACTGACCCATGCTGAATTGCCTTCCAATTAGCGTGCTTACAGTAGGAACCAATAAGAGGTTCAAGAGACTCATAACAAGAGTCTGTAACTCTCAAGAGACTATAACAAAAACAAAGGAAAAAGCAGGGAACAGAGGGAACTGCCTGAAAACATTTTGGTGGAAATGTGGGGTTTTTCATTCAGACTTCTTCTGTACCGTAGGTGGCTTCAGCCAGGAAGAACTGCTGAAAGTATGGAAGGGCCTCTTCTATTGTATGTGGATGCAGGATAAACCTCTGCTACAGGTACAGTAACTAGTTTTTATACTTGCTCGAATAAGTCTCTTCTAAAATACACTATAGGGACATACTGATTTAGAATAGTGAAGATGAGTGGGTTTTGCTCACTTGTGTTTTTTTCTTCCCTTGCTGCACGTATGTGGCATGTGCCGGAGAGGTGACTGTAACTCAGTGATCCTCACCGCACGAGCACAGGCCTGAATGCTGTCACGTTTGGAATCACCCTCCGAATGCCAGGCATGGCTGTTTACCTTCCCAAACCTGAACTGAAATATGTACTGTTACGATGTGCATTGATTTGGTGGAACTACAGCAGTAACAGCAGGCTGCCCTTAACTACAACACACCTGTAATCTTTAGTTAGCCTGGCTTCAAAGTTTCACACTTTCTTTTCTCTCTAGTTCAGTGGCACTTCCTCTGCTACCAACTTCCTTTCTACTGCTGACTTTTGTCAACTGCTACCAGTTTGTCTCCCTACTTCCAAATATTACCTTACTCCCTACTTGTCTGTTTGCATGAACAAGCCCTACCTCACACATAGCACAGCCAGCTCCACCTACAATTAAGCTGTATGAAAACAGTACCCAGTTTAACTTCATTGGCTAATTTAAATAAATGGGATTTTTCTCCTCCTAGTTTGTCTGCTGTCAAAAAGATGATTCATGTAGACATCTGGTGAAACAAACAGAGCTTGATACCCTTGAATCTTTTTTTACAACTGACCTAATCCCAGGGGAGGGATAACTGCAGTACTAAAGCAGCCTTTAAGAAAATATTTTTCATTTGGAGGGATATTACGTGATATTCATACTACTTGCTGTTTTCTGGTTGCATGCTTAGTGAGGAGACCAAGCTCTGAAATGTGCTGCTCTAACTACCTTTACTTTTAGGAGGAACTCGCAGACAATATCTCACAGCTTATCCACGTCAATCAGAATACGGAAGCTCGTAAGTACTATGTCATTATCTAATTCTTTGTAAGATACTTTCATCTTTGGCAATTTTGAGGCCACTATCTCATCTCCAGAATAGAGGCAGCCAGATAGGGGTGTTGCTTTGTTTTTCTTCTTTGCTTTTTGTCCAAGCGGTGTGCCTGATCGCATTAAGGGCAGCATGAGATGCAGTTTGTTTCTGGTTGTTGCAGGGAAAGAGTTGTATCTCCAGGGTGACAAAGGTGAGGCTTTTGCAGGCCGTGTAGCAAAGTAGTCCCCTTACTTTGCCATTCTGCATAGAGTTACTTGTTCTGTATATTTCCTACTCAGAAACAACCTTGTCTCATGTGCTGTTAATCACCTAGTATTAAAAATGCACTTGAAATAGAGTGCTCAGTCAATGCCAAAACTTGCATGGTTAGAAATGAGCAGAGAACAGATGTTTTGCTCTAACTGGTGTGTATATAACACAAAATAGATACAAAGCTATCCCTGTAATTACAGCTGTCTTTAAAAGTAGCTGTGTGCCTTTTCTTGTGTTGTTCTGAAG
>VZTM01040723.1:29478-68200 GCA_013400555.1 Jacana jacana | reverse complement strand
TGCAGCCTAATGTCTGATCCCTCTGTAGACTTAGTGCTGCGTGTGGGGTTAAGCCTGCTTCTTACTGCTACATACGTAGCGTATGATTCTGTTAATAAATGTTATTAATTTTAATATCCCAATGAATATTAAGTCAGTGAATCAAACATTCACATTCAGTCTTAACATTACTGACAAGTCTAAGTTAAATTCATAATTAGTGCTTAGTATTACTAGACATATTTCTTCCTACATAGCATTTTTGCATATTTCCTTTGCTCAGCTCTACTTCCTTTCTTTTTAGCCAGGCCTGACTGTAGATGATTTCATTAACGTGTTTACAGATTCTTGTCTGAGTGGAGAGTGGTGCAGTAGTGGTAATTGCTTTCAAATTATTTGATACCAGGAGGAGGTACTTAATTTAGACCTAGCACTAGGTCTCGGGCTTTTTGATGGGCAGATGCCTGAAAATTTTCCAAAAGTGACAGCTGTCTTTTCAGAGAAAATTTGAGCTTACTGAAGATGACTACTCCTTTAACAGGATTTTTTTTAAAATTGCTTAAGAGCACTTAATAGGCCATCATTTGAAAATAGCTGTAGGTAGGTTACTGTAGCTGCCTTGTAACGGTATGCCCTTGTAATTTTACTGGCCAGGAATGTGTTTGGTGTCATGATTAATCCACTTCTTAAAACAATCTTAACCAACTATTACTTATAGTAGAATTTTCTTTTCTGTGTAGTATTTCCTTCTGTAATGTGTGACTGACTAGAATGTGAGTTTTTGTAGTGTTAATAGCGAAAGTATTCTTTGCTGTTAAGATTGAGATGATACTGGGCCTCAAGAGTAACTGTAAGGAAAGTATTTTCATTATGACTGCTCAGATTTTTTGATTACGTGTTTAATATCAAAATAAATATGTTGACTGCTAGATGCTTATTCTATCAAAATGAGCCCCCAGTGAGGAAAAAATCTATGGGTATAGCAAGGGTTTATTTAAAAAACAAAACAAAACCCATCCAAAATTCCTTATCAGTTATCTTTGAGGATTTGCACATTACTTCAGTTACAAAATTAGATATGATGCCCTCATTAGAAACATCTCTCAGACTTGGTGCTAGAAATATGCCAGAGGGCTTTAACAGAATTCATCTCATCTGTGATTTCTTTGAAGTCTTAATTATCGTGGTACAAGATAGAAGCTTATTGGCATGGAATTACTGACCCATGCTGAATTGCCTTCCAATTAGCGTGCTTACAGTAGGAACCAATAAGAGGTTCAAGAGACTCATAACAAGAGTCTGTAACTCTCAAGAGACTATAACAAAAACAAAGGAAAAAGCAGGGAACAGAGGGAACTGCCTGAAAACATTTTGGTGGAAATGTGGGGTTTTTCATTCAGACTTCTTCTGTACCGTAGGTGGCTTCAGCCAGGAAGAACTGCTGAAAGTATGGAAGGGCCTCTTCTATTGTATGTGGATGCAGGATAAACCTCTGCTACAGGTACAGTAACTAGTTTTTATACTTGCTCGAATAAGTCTCTTCTAAAATACACTATAGGGACATACTGATTTAGAATAGTGAAGATGAGTGGGTTTTGCTCACTTGTGTTTTTTTCTTCCCTTGCTGCACGTATGTGGCATGTGCCGGAGAGGTGACTGTAACTCAGTGATCCTCACCGCACGAGCACAGGCCTGAATGCTGTCACGTTTGGAATCACCCTCCGAATGCCAGGCATGGCTGTTTACCTTCCCAAACCTGAACTGAAATATGTACTGTTACGATGTGCATTGATTTGGTGGAACTACAGCAGTAACAGCAGGCTGCCCTTAACTACAACACACCTGTAATCTTTAGTTAGCCTGGCTTCAAAGTTTCACACTTTCTTTTCTCTCTAGTTCAGTGGCACTTCCTCTGCTACCAACTTCCTTTCTACTGCTGACTTTTGTCAACTGCTACCAGTTTGTCTCCCTACTTCCAAATATTACCTTACTCCCTACTTGTCTGTTTGCATGAACAAGCCCTACCTCACACATAGCACAGCCAGCTCCACCTACAATTAAGCTGTATGAAAACAGTACCCAGTTTAACTTCATTGGCTAATTTAAATAAATGGGATTTTTCTCCTCCTAGTTTGTCTGCTGTCAAAAAGATGATTCATGTAGACATCTGGTGAAACAAACAGAGCTTGATACCCTTGAATCTTTTTTTACAACTGACCTAATCCCAGGGGAGGGATAACTGCAGTACTAAAGCAGCCTTTAAGAAAATATTTTTCATTTGGAGGGATATTACGTGATATTCATACTACTTGCTGTTTTCTGGTTGCATGCTTAGTGAGGAGACCAAGCTCTGAAATGTGCTGCTCTAACTACCTTTACTTTTAGGAGGAACTCGCAGACAATATCTCACAGCTTATCCACGTCAATCAGAATACGGAAGCTCGTAAGTACTATGTCATTATCTAATTCTTTGTAAGATACTTTCATCTTTGGCAATTTTGAGGCCACTATCTCATCTCCAGAATAGAGGCAGCCAGATAGGGGTGTTGCTTTGTTTTTCTTCTTTGCTTTTTGTCCAAGCGGTGTGCCTGATCGCATTAAGGGCAGCATGAGATGCAGTTTGTTTCTGGTTGTTGCAGGGAAAGAGTTGTATCTCCAGGGTGACAAAGGTGAGGCTTTTGCAGGCCGTGTAGCAAAGTAGTCCCCTTACTTTGCCATTCTGCATAGAGTTACTTGTTCTGTATATTTCCTACTCAGAAACAACCTTGTCTCATGTGCTGTTAATCACCTAGTATTAAAAATGCACTTGAAATAGAGTGCTCAGTCAATGCCAAAACTTGCATGGTTAGAAATGAGCAGAGAACAGATGTTTTGCTCTAACTGGTGTGTATATAACACAAAATAGATACAAAGCTATCCCTGTAATTACAGCTGTCTTTAAAAGTAGCTGTGTGCCTTTTCTTGTGTTGTTCTGAAGTTTAATTGAGTTGGCCTCCACCTGTCTTAAGCGTGTCTTCCCATAGCTGTGTCCCTATCATGATTTCTTGAGGTTCTTTTAGGTTGGCAAAATAAACCCTTGTGCCAGACATGCAGCTGTTTTTTCTTACTCTCTTACAGGAAACCTGTTCATACAGACATTTTGGCAAACTATGAACCGTGAATGGAGTGGGATAGACAATCTGCGTCTTGATAAGTACTATATGGTAATGCTAACTCTCTTGTAAGTCTATTCCACAAGAAAAGATGTGGTGGTGGTGGTGTGCTGGAAGGCAGCTTTGTCTGCACGTGCATTTATGTATATTGTAAGAGAAGACAAGTGACAATCTTCGTGACGCATTGCAAGAGATACTTGCTTTAAAGGTTTTCGATAGGATACAACAAATAGTAAAATCAGAGAGAGAAGAATCTTAAAAGTCCTGCCTTTTTTACCTTTTGTAAAGAACAAAATCATGATCACCTTCTTTGAAAGCAGCTCATTGCAGCCACATTCAGTGCTGCTTTTTGTTTCTCAATGTTAGCAGAAACCAGGTATTTCAGTAAGTGAAGTGTTTTGAGCCAGTTTAATGCAGCTGTTTTACATGTGGCTGTCTCTTAGTGCAAGTTTCAAGTAAATTAAATTATTGTTATCACTTGCACTGTATTCTTGTCTGCGGTTTAAGCTGTGAGTTCTTTTAGACTTGGCAGCACTTAATGAAGATATCAGGGTGATGAAGTACAGGAAAGCTGTCGGTCATGGATTTCTCTGAGCTTAGGGTGTGAAAATAGTTTATTTTCTTTTGAGCTTCACAACATCCTCCTGTTGCTTGACGTGATAGGCAAGCCTGTCAAAATGCTCACATGAGGAAGCTTTCTGCTTTGTTGTGCTATGAAGAAGTTTACTAAGAAATGTATTCATATTACAATCACAGCAACTCCTTTACCCTTTTTATGAGCAACATGCATAACAAATCTTGTGCTTTGCAGCTAATGCGTAGGATTTTGAGGCAGTCCTTTGAAGTGCTGAAAAGAAATGAATGGGATGAAAGGTAAGCAGATTTCTGAATGTAGTTGCATGATAAAGAGGTTGCCCAATTTTCCTGTATCGAATGTATTCTCATGTAATAGACACTTTTCCCTCCATAGATGGCGCTGTCAGGGAGTCTTCACGCTAAGGCTTATTTGTTCTACGTAGCTTAGAACCAAAGTTAGGTGTTACACTCGGTTAGGTTAAATACCCACTGCAATCGATTGCTCTCACATTCGACTAAGGCATTTAGTGCGTGTCCTACAGAAAGGCATTTGAGAAAGCAATCCATGTGTGCTTCTGCAAAATCTGAACATAGCAGCTTGTCATGCATTGTTCCAAGCAGTCGTGAAATCTAAGGGCTCCAAATGTTTCATGGAGTTTGCTAGATCTGACTGATTCAGCCAGGAGACCCTATCAATGGAATATCACCTCTGGAGAGAGATTACGCAGGCAACTTGCATCCCAAAAAATACAGACAAGAAATTTTGGGGGATTTGTGCTTGTATTTCTTTCATATTCTATAAGACTGCAAGTTATTGTTGTCATCTTGCTCTGTCCAGAGCTCTTGTGCCACTTCTAAGCTTGCTCTGTGTTTAAACTGATGAAGAGCTCTAAGTCTCTTCATTAATAGTCCTTGATGACCAAGTGTTAAGGTTATCCTTTCTCTCTCTTGCCTTCTGAAATGTGGAATGCATATAGGCATCTTTTTGTGGAAATAGAGAGGAATGCAAAGCTAAACTATACCCCATCCCCTCTGTTCTACTTGAATTATGCATTGGGTAAATATCCATAGGTTGAAGAGATGAAAATGCTTCTTGACAGGAGCAAAAGGCGTGGGAAAAGGTTGGATAAAGCCAAAGCCCTTCTTCCCCACACACATTCCCATGGCAGAGATATGGTCACCCAGACTGAGCTCTGACAAGGTTTCTTACCGCTTCCAGCTTCACTGGAAGGGTGGCTTGGAGGTGCTTCACCACCAGAGGTGGAAGTGTGGGAACAGATCATAACTCCTTTCTTTGCAGAGTGAGGGAGCTCACAGTGAGGAAGCCTTTTCCTCCCAGGTGGAACCTAAAAGTTGCCTAGTATGTCTCCCATTTCTCTTTTCTTTTAAACTGCTTTTGAAGAAAGGAGTTTTAACATAAACTGAAAAAAATCTTTATTGTTTTGGACTGCTTTACATTCTCTGTGGAGCTGAAAACGTTTCTTCCGATCAGAATTGCAGGAGGTCCCACAGAAAGAACTCCAGGGGAGAAAGCGTGGAATATACAAAGCTTCACTTTCCTGAAAGATAGCAAGGATAGGCCTCAGCAAAAGAAACAGAAGTCCTAAGTGCTGCTTAGATGAATCAGTGCCAGCGTGCCTCTGTGAGCCATGTCACTCCAGCAGTATGTGTCAGTATTCCAGAAGTCAGTAATTGAACAGACCCATAGTCCTACTTGTCCACAACTCATTCACTTCTGGCTTGAGCTATTGGGATGGTGATTTGTTTTATGCCTTGCTTAGCCCTCAGTCTGTTCTTCAGCACATTTGTTTTGCTTCAAGGGGCAGTGAATAGCATGCTTTGACAAAGGCAAAGTCCACACAGTTGAAATGAGTTTGAGACGGTTCAGTATTAAATTTAATCCTCGGGTGTGCACCAAAATGAAAATCATCTCATAAAATGGAGGGGTATGAGGTCTTGCCCATCAGGGGTGGATGAATGTGACAGCTGTGTCTTTGGAATGCCCTGCTCAGGTGGCAGAATGCCTCCTCCTACCCAACAATCATATGGCATAATAAACTTCAGGCCAAATTAAGGTGTGAATTTTAAAACGGTGATTATCACTGTAGCCAGTTGTGTTGAGTTGATTTTCTGAAGCTACAGAATCACCTAGACTGTAAGGAGTTCTGAGTATGGATGGATTTTTTTAAGTTTTGTTTAAAGATGTGGAAATTGGTCATTTCTTATGAATGTTGAACTGTTCTTAAATAACTGGCAAAACTGTAAACAACTAGGGATTGTTTTCAAAGCAAATAGAATGTGAGCAATTAATTATGAATATTCTCTATGTATTCTTTTTTTTCAGTCTAATAGAACTACTGCTGCCTCTACTAATGAAAGAAGTAATGGACCCAGAAAGCAATGCTCCCACTGGGATAAAGTTACATTTCATTGATATCTATCTGGATGAATTGGCTAAAGTTGGTGCGAAGGAGGTTAGAAAATGTGTTATCATTTTCTCCCTGGTTAATGTTAACTGTGGCATGCAGCATTTTAGAACACACATAATTTTGAGACTATGTATGTTTAAACAATTTTAAATGTAACATCGCAACAGTGAATAAGAATGAAGAAAGTGAGTTATTGCAAGTTTTGCTTTTAGTTTTGTTCACATCTTAGTGTAGACAGTGAGAATATAGAGGAAGAAAGTGAGCTTTCAAAGCTAGCTATTACTTGCCTGTTGTTGCTTCAAACATTGTTCCTCCTAAGTTGAGCAATTGACCCTCTACATCCAGTTGTTAGTTTTGCTGATGTCACCTGTGTTTCTCTGCTCTATATTGCTGTTTCGGTTACCCTTCATTTTGTTGGCTGGCACAGTGATGCAGAGTTTTGCAGCATCTGAAAGCCTGTTACTGCAGCTGTCGCTGCTGAACTCGAGGAGTACTTCTCCTGTTACTCCTGTAGGGCAAGCTGCTCGCTGCCCCACACTTCCTTCCAGGCTCCTGCTGATTTACCTCCTCTTGTTTCTGGCATCTAATACATCTCCTTGCAATGGAGGAAGCTGTTAGAAGTTTTCCATTTGTATTCTTTGCTGTCAGCATTGAAAGCAGTCCTGCCTGCAGCTTTGGTGGTTCTGGATTGTGCAGTATGAGAGAGAGAAGATGCTCACACCAGGGAATTACCTGCACTTAGAGCCCAAATAATTTCTGCAGCTCCATAGCCACAAAACTGTGGCTAAGCTACTCGCAGGAAACATGGGGAGTTAGTCCCCTAGGCTATTTGAAATCACAGCTGATGCTCATAAGTTGAATTTGGGGAAGGGTTTTAATCTTTAGTATTACTGTAGCTGGTGCTCCAGTTAAGAGAAACTCAGCTCTTATTCATGTCTGCTACGGACCTTCTTTGTGAAAGTGCACAAAGTTATTTAAGTTTTCTCTGGCTCATGTTTCTATATCTAAAATAAGAAGCTTTGTTGTATTTCTGTATTCAGTAGATTGAAGCCTGCAAAGCAGTCAACATTTTTATAATAACTCCAGGGAATATCTGGAATTTAGTGGTAACAAAAAGTCACTGGAATTAGATAGTATACTGAATGACTTTGATTTAAGTTCTTAAAGATCTCCCTATACCAAATATCCCTCTATACCAAATATGAGTGCACACCTACAATATTTACTATACTCATTATATTTTTCTTTCTAATCATACAGCTCACAGCAGACCAGAATCTCAAGTTCATTGAGCCTTTCTGCAAACTCGCTGCCACATCAAAGGAGTAAGTTTAATGGAAAGGATAAATGGTTTTTAAGAATTAAGAAATCCTGCATATACCACTCTGCCTGGTAACGAATGGATTGAACAAGAGTCACAGTATAACTTCAGAATGTAGAGAAAGAAGGATATTTTACTAACAATGTGCACAGTCATTTGAAGATAACTTGTGTTTATCAAAGCTATAGTCTTCATAGGTTTGTAAGAATTATATCAACCTCTGTTGGCTGATTTTGTCTTTTGTTTTGTTTTCAAACATGCATAGAACAGCTGAGCTGGTTAGATTCCTTGTTGTTTCACTGTAGTATAGAGCAGCATATAAACTCAGTGAAATTTAAGAGGGGAACATTGGTAGGATGCTGTTTGAATTAAAGGTCTTGTGTTTAGGAAGTAGCAGGTTCCCTTTCCTCACCTGAAGAGCTAGATGCTCTTCCATTTTCTTCTTTCTTACCCATTTTTCCCTGTGTCCCTCAAATTCCTGTTATTATAAAGTGATGGGGAGGGTGTGTACATTTCTGCCTTTCAACTCTGGTCTCTACTCTCTTGTAACACAGACGAGGTATGCTGCATGCTGTAGCCACTGGTATCTTTGAGCTCATCGTGGATCAGTCCCCCTATGCCATCGAGGACCTAATGAAAGAACTGGGTAGCAACAACGATGAGGAGGATGCGTCTGAAGAAGGCAAACAGGAAAATGAAGAGGTGCTTAATACCACAGGTGAGGAGGAAGTTCTAAATAGTCCTGGTAACAGTTTCTATGATTTAAAAATCTCTTTCTTAAACATACATTTCTGCTCCGAACCAGTAAAATGCACGTTCAAGGTGTTGTAAGGATAATTATGTTTTCCTCTCTTCCCTTCAGATGTGCTTAAACAATGTGACAAAGTGACTTAAAATCAGTGGTCTCTGTAAAACCAAGCAGTGTCACCTTTCTGCAACAGCTCTAAATAATAACCGAGCCTGGCTTAGGCTCCTGGATGTCCATGGCATTTATGAAGAAGATGAGGTTTTGGCATTCTGTGGGAGTTTTATGTTAAAAAAAAAAATGAATTAAAAAAAAGCTGAGCAGGAAGGTTATCAATTCAGATATACTCTGACACAGAGGCAATTGTTTAAAAGGCACTGATAATGCCACAGTTGTGTATTGCATAACGGTGACCTAAAGTAGAACAGCCTCACAAGATTGTATGAAGAAAAATGCACCTGATCTTCTGTCTCTCTGAGTAGTGTGTGCTATCTCAGTTTGCACAAACTACATATTAATATTCAGTCTCTTTTGTATAGCAGCAGACAGACGTTTGTCAAGAAAATCAGCACAGAGCTCTGAAAAAACAGAGGACGTTGATGAAAATGCTGATGATGGTATCGGGACTGTTCTGCAGGTTTGTAGCTTACTTGCTCTTACTGATACCCTCAGTTTTCTTTTTCCCCACCCCTTTCAAGTGGTACAGAAGGGCGTTAATCAGATAAACATGTTACAAAATTTTTATCTCCTCCTGCTCTAAAATAAGGTGGTATTTATGTAATGTGTACTCTTTGAGTAGTTTATAAGAAAGTAAATCCATGTCTGACTTCCTTCCCATGACTTCTTGTTTAAGCTCCTCCCTTCCTGTTTCAAGAGTTCAAAAACATACGGTAAAAGCCAAGTCACTGTGGGTGGTAAAGCAGTCAGCATAAGTTTCATTCACAATAAGAGCAAAAGCAATGGATGATGGCATACATAGGCGAGAGGGTAACGTGTTGCAATTTGGGTTGCTCTTAGACCCACTTCCAGTGCAGTCTGGTGTCTTTCACAGATCCACCCATCAAACATACGTAGGTGTGCTTCACACATCTGTGGCTTTTAAGCAAGAATTTGGACACAACACACTTGGCATCTGATACTTAGATAAATATTTGTGGAGGCTTTGAAGTTGGTTGGCTTCTCTTTCAAGTAAGAATTAAGAGAGAAAGTGATACTGAGTTCAACTCTTCTGTTAATCATCATGCTGGAGGTGGGAGATGTCATCCAGAGGGACCTTGAGAGGCTTGAGAGGTGGGCCCATGTGAACCTCATGAAGTTCAACCAGGCCAAGTGCAAGATCCTGCACCTGGTTTGGGGCAAACCTGTTGTTGGCACAAATATAGGCTGAGAGAGAATGAATTGAGAGCAGCCCCAGTGAATGAGAAACTCAATGTTCACTGGCAGCCCAGAAAGCCAACCACATTCTGGGCTGCATCAAAATCAGTGTGGCCAGCAGGTTGGGGGAGGTGATTCTGCCCCTTTACTCCTCTCTTGTGAGACCCCACCAGGAGTACTGTGTCTAGCTCTGGGGCCCCCAACATAAGAAGGACATGGACTAGTTTGAGTGAGTCCAGAGGAGGGCCACAAAGATGATTAGAATGCTGGAGCACCTCGTCTCTGAAAACAGGCTGAGGGTGTTGGGGTTGTTCAGCCTAGAGAAGAGAAGGCTCTGGGAAGACCTTATAGCAGCCTTCCAATACCTAAAGGGAGCCTACAGGAGAAATAGGGAGGGACTCTTTATCAGGGAGTCTCCAAATATAAATTATTAGAATAGGCTTCTGCCTCAGTACATGCTTGGCACAAATAGCAAAAGGTGCTGAACCATGCAAAGAAATCAAAGGACGTCATATCCTGTACGATATCATCTACCATATTAGCAGCCTTCCAGTGCTTGAAGAGAGCCTACAGGAGAGATGGGGAAGGGCTCTTTGTGAGGGAGTGGAGCAACAGGACAAGGGATAATGGTTTTAAATTGAAAGAGGGGAGATTTAGATTAGATATCATGAACAGGTTGCCCAAGGAAGTTGTGGATGCCCCATCCCTGGAAGTGTTCAAGGCCAGGCTGGATGGGGCTTTGAGTGACCTGTTCTGGTGGGAGGTGTCCCTCCCCATGGCAGGGGGCTTCAAACTAGATGATCTTTAAGTTCCCTTCTAACCTAACCCCTTCTGTGATCTGTAAAGGTCAGTATACATGTGAGAAGGGGGTGTATATTTCAATAGAGAAGAAAATACTTTGGGTTTAAAGGAAGTGGCTGTTTAAAAGACATGTATGCTTACTTAAAGCGTTGATGACATGAGTTGCATGGGGTTATCTTGCATGAATAAGCTAACTAAGAAAAGCTGTGTCATACTTTCCTCCAACAGTTTGATTATAAGGCTGTTGCTGACAAACTCTTTGAATTGGCGAGCAAGAAAAACACTCCTTCTCTTAACAGAAAGCGTCTGTACAAGCTGGTCAAAAAGTGAGTTCTGTTGAAATACACCTTGCATGTGCCTCCTTGTCATGAACAACTTTTGCTTACTTTGCTTTCTATCCACCTTTGCTTGTCTTGGTGACAATGTCACAAGAGGAGGCTCGTCTCACAGCCCTGGATAACATGCATAAGGTGCTTGAAGCCTGTGCTACTGTTCCTCATTGATACTAGGCAACTGCAGCTAGCTGTGGTGTATTTACACTGGGTGGATTTGTACTGCAGGAATGTGACATTAGATTCTGTGTGATGCAAGTTAAAGAAGAGGGAGAAGTGTTAAATTGCTCTCTTCTCAGTACTTCCAGTCATTGGGTGTGAGTTTTGGAATTTCTGAGGCAGATCTCTTCCGGAATGAGCGCTTTGGAACTTACTGTGCAAATTATGTTGCTCTTACTTTGACAGAACCAAGTACTGTGCTGCCAGTGTTATTATTGGTACTAAACCAGTAATACTGTTTTGTTTTTCCTTCTCTCCCTTCCTCCCCACCTCCAGGTTCCAGGACTTAGCCGAAGGTAAGGACTGAGCAGCATACAGAGACACTACTTTCTTTCCATTAAAGGACCTAGAACGTTCCTCTACAATGTGTATATGTGTGTTGCAAATATTTTATTTTATTTTATTTTATTTTATTTTATTTTATTTTATTTTATTTTATTTTATTTTATTTTTTTAATGTATATTTCAAGCATACCATTTTGGTGGTTTGGGTTTTGTTTTGTTTTTTTTTTTTTCTTTTAAATCTCATTAAGACACATTACATGTTTTTGGTGAGATGGCCAAATCCCCTTCACAACGTGAGTAACCTTGTACTTTGTCCTTAAGTGACAGCGGATCCTGTTTACTTAAATAGGAATCGCTTGTATGATTTCCCTTCAGTTTGAGTGGGGAACAAGGAGTTGATTCTCTTTCTGTGGGAGTTCTGGTGTGTATGAAGAGCATAACTGTTAATAGAAACAGAACTATTAGTTTTCAGACACCTTATCCTTCCTCCTCAACAGGAATCTTCCCCCAGGATTTTCCTGAAGATGTTTCTACAGATGAAGACGATGATGAATTCAGCAGGGGAAGGCGAAAGAAAAAGGCTGCCAAGCCTTGGGAGAAAAACAAGTTGGAAAAAGAAAAAGGTAAGGCAAGATCAACCTTTGGAAGGGGACAATCCACAGCTACTTGTGTAACTTGGCAAAGTATCAGATGCTGTTCTGAAGAAGGCAAACCTGTTGTTCAACATGTGCGGATTTGTATCATGTTGTGATGAAAGTTAAATGTGAAATTAGGTCTCTTTGAAAGTGGTGGGAGTTTTGTTACCAATTCTGAGGCAAGCATCTGCTCAAACATTTAAATTAAAAGCAAATCTGGCAGCAGTTGTTTGCATTGCTCCACTGAGCAGTTCCATCTACTGTAGGAAAGCAGAAGCACATCAGTCATCTTAAAATAGCATGACTGTTAAAATACAGGGATTTGGGGGTGTTTATGGAAAGGTGAAGAGTTACTGAGAATGAGGTGCAAGTATCTCTAGCATCATGGCTTATATTGACATGGCACAGCCCAATCATACCCAGAAATGTCTCACCTAACTACCGAACCCCTGAGTTGTCATTATTGGCTAATAACTCTTTCTAGCATTATTGCTATACAAAACAGGGTTACCACAGGGAATGGCTTTATGTTAGCTGTGACACGGCACAATCAGCAAAACATTAATTAGGCCAGGCATCAAAGAAGTGCAATATCCTGACCAGCTGTAATAACAAAGCTGTTGTGCTGGCTGGTAGCAGGGAAAGGGTACCCCTATTTTAAAAGAAAAGAAAAGTTAAAAGGGGAAAAAAAAATAGAACTCAGCTGTTGAAAGTACCTCTGTGTTTCACATATGTGTTTATATGGCATTCTTTTTGGGGTGGATTTAGAGGATGAACAAGAGATGCCAAGTGCAAGAGAGGCATCAGTTTCCCAGAAGAGGAGGAAAAAAAGGAAGAGGGACAGCCCAAGGGCTAACTCCGGAACAGCTGATGGAAACTGTGAGGAAGGAATAGCTGAAACATCTGTTTCTAGCCAGGAAAAGGTGCCAGAAGATAACAAGGAAAGGAAGAAAAAGAAATTGGTAGTAAATGAGGCAAATGAGACCACAAACGTAGTAACTAACACCAGAGAAAACCACGGTATCTCTGCACAGAACAGTCAAAAAGACGCAGAAGAGAGTAAAAAGAGTCAGTTGAAGAAAGTGAATCCAAAAGTGCAAAATGTTCCTGTAAAACCAACATGTCGGAATGGACCTGCTAATGCCAGTGAGGCAGAGGATGTCAGCCCATCTGTCACAGCGTTAACTCCTAAGGCTGTGAAAAAGAAACAGAAAGCTGGGCCTGTCTTGGTGAATGGGGATGCCCATTTGCAGCAAGTGGACATGAAATCCAAGAAGGGATTGGAGATGTCAGAAGATGGAGGCTCTGAATCTACGCCCTCCAGAAAGGTCAAATTGAAGGCAAAGACAAAGCTAGTTGGTTTGGAAGGGATGAAAGTCTCCAGCCAGAAAGCAGCAACCTTGCAAAAGAAAAGAAAAGTAAAAGAGGTGCTAAAGCCTGTCGAAGCCAGTGGAGTTCTGGAGACTGCATGCAAAAAAAGCAGGAAGGCGGCGGTATGTATCTCTCATTCTTTCTTCTGCCTTCAGAAGAACTGCCGGGGTTATTTTCAAATTTAGCTTTAGCTTTCTGAGTGTGGGGCTTTACAGGCCAGCTGTGGCTGATGTCATCATGCATTGTCACCAAAAAGAACTCAGTTCCCCAGAAATCCACGCCCAACACCGTGGTCTTGCACCCTCCTGCGCAACAACACTAAAGCCTGTGCCAGTTACTCAGCTGAAAGAACTCATCCAGCTGAAACTTGGGTTGTCATGATGTGGGGTTGTCTGGTTTATTCTTCTTCTTTTCAGTCCCTGGCTTAATCATTTTGCATTGGGGCTCTGGTTGAGCTTAGAGTGTGTTCACAAAGGGCATATTTTGGCAAAAAGATGAGAGTAGTAGAACGGGAAGATGGAACATCCCTTTTTCAGCAGCAGCAGCAGCCACACTTGGATAAATATAAGCTCCTTGTGAATTTGCCCACAGCAATCCCAATAGTGGCTTCTTTCACGAGGTCATTTCTCTTAAATGTTACTCAGATTGTTAGTGCTGTGTGGGCAAAGTATTTGGGGAAAGAGTAAACAGAGAATATGACAGTGGGACCTTCAATGTCATCAGTGGCTGTAAGATCACGTTTAAGAATGGTCCAGTTTCTTATAAAGACAGTACTGTTTTTTCACTAGGAAGGTCTGATTGTAGTCTTCTCCAAAAATCTATGCCTTGCAGTTCAGGAGCGAGCTTTCCCTCTGCCTCCTTCGTTTCCCACCCCCTCCCCATTTTCTTTTTGGCAATAAGTAGAACAGGGTTAATTCTGCTCAGCAGTTTGAGAGCCAAGAAGCTTTTGCACTATATAACCATGTAGCGTGGCTAAGAGAGAGTGCAGGGGTTCTTCCCTCTCCTGCCACTGAAATTCTTTCAACTGCTTATTTCTTGCTTTTTCTTCTGTTGCCTGAATACTGTGTTGCTGCACACCTCTTCTTTCTTTCTCTATGAAAGCTTGGAATCATAGAATTGTCTAGGTTGGTAGGGACCTTTGAGGTCATCTAGTCCAACCAGTTTCTAAGCTTAGTTTCTAAGAAAAGATGATTATGCCACCTCCATCTCTGTTTGTAAAACTTGGCTGCATCTGACCAACAGGTTCAAAGGTACGTGATAGATTCAAGATGAAGTTCCTGTCAGCTTCATGGAAATTAGGTGTTGGCACAAATTAGCAAACCCACAGAGGGAAAGGCAGCAGCACCTGTCTGTTTGCTGGCTGGCTGGCCGGCCAGCTGGTGCACAGGCTAGCAGGTCACTCTTCCCATGCATAATTCCACAGAAACTAAAGCATTTGCTGTTTCTTGCCCAGTCCAGGTGGCTGTGTGTGTCTGTGTGCGTTGAGCAGGAGTTGGGCGACAGAGACAAGGAGAGAAATATGGAAGTTGAGTCAGGAGGAGAGTATTGGTACAAGGAAGAAGAGGGCAGGGTAAAGCTAAAATGCACAAATGTGGGGGAAATTAGGCTTTACTAATTTTGTTTTCATTGCTTGAGAAATAACATGCTGTTGTATGTCCTGGTTTTAGTTATGTAATACTGCTCTTGTGCCCAGGAACTGTGAGGGTCATGTTTTGATTCTTGGTTTCAAAGTCAACACGCGCCTCCAAAGAATTAGCTTCAAATATGAAGAGGGAGGAGGAGGAGGAGAAGGGGAAAAGTCAGACAAGTTCAGCATTCTTTCACAGTTGTCTCAAGAATTCAGGAAGCTAAAAGACTTTGGCTTTTTTACTTTATGTAAAGCAGAAGTGATTTTCAAATCATAGAATCATTTAGGTTGGAAGAGACCCCTGGGATCATCAAGTCCAACCATCAGCCCTACTCTACAAGTTCTCCCCTACACCATAGCCCTCAACACCACATCCAATCTACTCTTAAACACAGTCAGGGATGGTGACTCTACCACCTCCCTGGGCAGCCGATTCCAGTGTCTGCTCTTTCTGTGAAGAATTTTTTCCTAATGTCCAGCCTAACCCTCCCCTGCTGC
The DNA here is from genome assembly GCA_013400555.1 of Jacana jacana. Lineage (NCBI taxonomy): Eukaryota > Metazoa > Chordata > Aves > Charadriiformes > Jacanidae > Jacana > Jacana jacana. The sequence continues at coordinate 52,856 of VZTM01040723.1, read as the reverse complement.
AGCTTGCAGCCATTCCCTCTTGATCTATCGCTAATTGCCTATGAGAAGAGACCAGCACCAACCTCTCTACAAAGCCCTTTCAAGCAACTGTAGAGTGATGAGGTCTCCCTTCAGCCCCCTCTTCCTCAAACTAAACAGTCGCAGCTCCCTCAATTGCTCCTCATAAGATTTATTCTCCAGGCCCTTCACCAGTTTCGTTGCCCTCCTCTGCATATCAAAAGAGGATGTGTCCCCTGGACATTTTCCACAGCACGGCTGCAAACTTCTTTTGGAATTTCACGTTTGTAGGTTGGTGTGAAGCCTAGGTGAACTTCTTCCACAGATATCCAGGGCCCATAGACAGCAGGTTGGAAAGCTCTGGAGTGGTGCGCTTCATTAGCGGCACTGCTGGTACAAGTCCTAAGAATTGCCTCGTGCTGGAGAGAAGGATTGCTTTAAATGCTTAAATGGAATTTGAGGCAGCAGACTAGTAGCAATACACAAGAGCTGAATTTCTGAGTGTATAGACAGACTTCACACTCCAAGGTTGTTTTTTTTTCTCCAAAGTCTCCATCTCAGCCTAAAGCCGGGTTTCTTCATTAGTTGCGTATCTTAAGCATCCAGAGGTAACACAGAAGAGATTTTGCTTAAGGACAAGGTTTAAAAAAATCAATATTCATACAGGAGAGGTGGGTCAGTTGTAAGGCAGCCTCAGGCAATGAAGAAAACACGTTCCTTTGCACTCTGATGGGCTGGGCAAATGCGTTACAGGTTCTCCCTTCTTTGCTTTGCAATGGCCTTCCTAGTTGAGCACAGAGCCCGCTTAAACTTCTGATTTCAGTTACACTAACTGCAAAACTAACTCCTGGGAGTTAACTCTGAGGATTAGCTTATGTGAGTACCAGCTATCTTTCTCTCAGCTGTGCCAGTATTTACAGAAACTGTGTGGTAAGCTCTGAGCACTGGTCACTGTTTTAGGTATAGTCAACTACAGACTTTTTGTACTGAGAGCCTTTTTTCCTTTCCCTTCTTATTAGGAAAGCAGCGCTGCTCTTTCACCACTAAAGAAAAAGAAAGGAAAACCGGGGAGTGATTTTGTAAAATTTGAAAAACCAACTGTACCAAAGGGAGTGTTCTTCAGGAAAGCCAGAAGCACCATCTCTTCCACCAGGGCATCCATGCAGGTAACGTGATCTCACAGATGGCAGCCGAGTCTGGGCACAGGTCTCTTCCCAAGCTACCTGCCCCAGCAAAGGGCATGACCTTTCTCATGCTCTCTTTTCCAGTCTGCTTTAGCCTCCTAATATGGGCAGATAAAACTGGAAATGCTCTTGCATTTCCTTGTAGACAGAGTCACACGTGGCTCCAGGGTTTCAGAAAATGAGTTGTAGGCATCTTTAAAATCTCTTTTTCCCCACTGCTTTCAAAAATACCTTCCTGTTGAAAGGACACCGTTCTGAACCTGCTCGTTCTGCCAGAAAGCAAAAGCGTAAACTGCCTTTCAGTCTTGCTGAGGGACTTCAAGCTTCTGTTTCTTCCCGTTTGTGGAGGCAGGCAACAGTACAGGCCTTCAAAAGACTGCACTCGTTTATAAACCTTTTTAACGTAGAGTATTGTTTCAAGCCCTCTTTGCACTTTGAGGTCTGAGTGCAGTGTGGCCAGTGTGTTTAATACACAAATACCTTCTTGTTTGTTGTTGAATGATGTAATGATGTTACGGAGAATATGTGATTTCTCTACAAATGGAATATGTTTGCTTTTGGCTAGAAAAACGGTGCTGTCTTATCAGGGGTTACTGCTAGAGGATTGGGGAAGGAAGCAGGCTGCTTTGCATTGGTTTTGATGGGATGCTGGTAAAAGAACTCGTAGCATTGCCTCAGAAATCTTATTTTGTTTCATGTCTTTATTTTATTCTACAGCTGAACAAGCTGCAGCCGTCCAGCTCCAAAAAAGTCACATTTGGCTTGAATAAAAACATGACTGCAGGTGAGTCTAATGCATCTGGGTGTCTCCACAGTCTCTCTTGTAGCTGAGGAAGGAGGAAACTGTATAGACTGATACACAGCTATACTCTTCCCTTCTCTGAAACAGGATGGTTCTGATACTTTCTGTTTTTTTTGTCTCAATATCTGCATATAGTTTATAAACCATCCTCAAGTTCCTGTCCAGAGGAGATGGTGAAGTTCAGGACATTCATCCAGACAGCTAGATTTGCATGATTCAATGGTGCTGCATTACTGACTTGCAGAAGGAGCCTTATGGATAAAAAACAGTGCAGCAGGGTGATGGGGCTCTCCCTTTGGAGCTGCCTCTTCTATAGGGCACCTCTTAGGGGAACACATGCACTTCATAGTCTTCATTGCTCACTTCTGTTTCCCAGGCCAAAGGTGCTGATATGCTGATGAGCCTGGGCTGTTTAATAGCAGAGCTTCAGTTTCATCTTGGCTGCTGTGGCTTATTAATGGTAATGAGTAGATAAATGTCAGTTCTCTTCTGGATCCCATTTGTAAGCAGTGTTTTCTCTGTTAAATTAATGTCTTGCTCTATAGCATGAAAGCTTATTCCATGTATTAATTTTCTGATTTATTTTTTTTAACTCTCTGAGATGTGCTATGGGTCAAGTTCAAATGGAGAATAGTGGGTTTAGATATCTATCTATGTTAATATAACATAGCTGCACGAAGAGAAAAAAATGCCTACCTGCTGGCAGAAGGGAGAATGAAAAGTCTCTAGAGCAGTACTGTTTAATAGTCAGAGTAGACTCACTTCTTCTTACCCATCGTCAGCTTTTAAACTGAAGTCTTGGGTTCTTCAGGACAGCTGGAACCCTTGTTTCTGAGGAGTAGGCCCAGAGTCTCTGGTGGTCTGTGAAACTATGGGGGGTTGGTTCACGGCCTCTGTGCAACAGACCCCATTCTCAAAGGAACTCTGCTAAGAGTTCTACCATCATCTCTCGATTTTTTCTGCAGTCTAAGGCTTCTAGGTCTGGAGAATTCCACAGTTGATTGATGGGCCTAGTTATTCCAGGAGTTGTATTTCTTTTAACTTGTTTGCTTGTTTTTCAACAGAGTTTAAGAAGACTGACAAAAGCATATTGGTGAGCCCAGAAGGACCCTCCCGTGTGGCTTTCAATCCCGAGCAGAAACCCCGTCATGGGGTGCTGAAGTCACCCACAGGTACCCCAGCAGGGCAGCCTCAAATGAAGAAACCGTTTACTATAGCAGCAAAGAAGAGACCAACTGCTGTGGACTTCTTTTAAACCAACAGATGTGGCCTACTTTTGTACAGGACATTTTGCTAACCTAGAACGTTCTCTGGAGGGATTTTGAACTTCTTTATTTTTTTAAGTTAATACAAATTGTATATACAAAAGTCAGATTGTGACCTGGGTCATTGCTATTTTGACACCACTTCAGCTGTATCTTTGAAATACTTGTTTTATGTATTTACAGAAAAGAAACAAAATCCAGTCTCTGCTCAGGTTTGGTCTACGAAACGTATGGTCTCTGCCCACGTCCTTCCCGAGAGACTTGTTCATTTAATTAAGAAATATTCAGGGTTTGATTGTTCCAGTGTTGTGGGGGTTTTGAGCCAGTTTAAGAATACTTCTACTTCACACTATTAAACTGTCTTTCATTGGGCTTAAAATGGAAAAAGACAATGTAGATTTTTAACCTCCTAGGTCATGTATTTTAAACTCTTGCCCCATCATTTTTCGTGTGTCCTTGGCATCCTGTTAATTCTTCTTCTGGAAATAATGATTACCTCATGTCTCTAATAACAGCTGGACTTGGGTAGCCTTACAGGTAGGAAGCAAGCTTTGCCTTGGATAAGAAATGCCTACCTGCTCAAGTGGTCACTGTTAGAAATGGACCTTCACTGCTGGTTTTCTGCTGAGCTGGGAACAGTCACCACATTACTTTCAGTAACACAAGTGCCAAAGCTGGCTTACTCTTGTCAGATTTTAAGCTGGCTCCTTCTATTTAAGGCAACTGAAATGATGCTCTCACACAGGAGAAGCTGTTGATGTTTGCAGGTCTCCCCCTAACCCGCACCGCTGTCTTTCCTGAAGGTCTGACAAGACTCCTCCTTTTCTACTTCCACAGCTGGTGTTACCACATTTTACCAGAACTCAGCTCTCATTCAGTGAATGAACCTCAGATTGTCCCAAAGAGAGTGGCTTTGATTAGGACACGCTTCTCTTTCTAAAAGCTTTGGTGCCTCTCAGTACAGGGTAAAACTTTACAGCCCGGACAGCTTGGTTTTGATGTAGAACCGGAAGAATTCTTTCTGCTGCTGCATCTCCTTGCATTACGTTTTTATTTGGCTATTTTATTACCACTGTGCATGTTCTGTTTTTCCCTTGCTTCTTTGGTAAAGAATGTGGTGTACTGCTGTGAGAGACCATTAATGTATTCTGAGGGGGAACTATGAGGAAGGGGAGAGCAAATGAAAATAAAAACGTTTTTGATATGGTTGGAAGATTTTAAGTCTTTCTTTGAAAGTTTTGCTTGCGTGAATAAGGCAAAGGCTTTGCAGCAGATCTCTACATTAGAGCTCAGCTTCAAAGCACAACCTGGTGCCAAAGCAAAGCTATTCATGAAGCTTCCCACCCGTTACTTCTGTGATCCTGCTCCAGCAGGGGGACTGGACCAGATGATCTTTCAAGGTCCTTTCCAATCCCTGATATTCTGTGATTCTGTGATCCTATAGGAGAAGAGGGTGGGTCTGCTTCCCTTACCTTGTCTTCTGGTAACTGGTAAATATTTGGTCAGCCAGCAGAATTAAATTTTGTGACAATATATTTACGAAATTCAGTACTACTTTTTTCCAGTCTTGATGCTGACCTCTGCCACATCACTCCCCATAAGCAACTGGAGTGAAACTGCTCTTTCATGGCTCATCTCAAATTTCTTCAAAATACTCGTGTCCTTGTAGGTTGCTGGTTGGTCTCAGTTGCTTAGTTCTGATCCGTGCCAGTCCTTGCACTAAGCTTGTGACAGTCCATGGCTTGTGGTGCTGCCAGAAAGTCACTTTGCTCATCTTTTCCTGTTTAAAATAAAGGACTGCATTTTATTTGGTTTTGTTTTAATTTGTATTTGTGTGACTGACCAGTAAAGAACTCTGGAGAATACATCTGATAACTTTGCTGTTTGAGCAATTATTGTTCATTTATTTTTTTAAAAAAAATCCCATTGTATATTAGCATAATGCATTTGGGTTTTTTACAAGACGATGGTAAGTAGGATTTAAGAAAGTCTGTTTGATATGTTGTACTGTCTATCTTGTCCTGTGGGTGAGAAGTCTCTTGTGGAATATGCATAGAAGCATTTGTATGTGCATGGTTGTTAATGTATTTGGTTGAAGATGCCACGTGCCTCCAGGGATATAGTTGTGAACAATCAGTAGGTGGGTCTGGTGTGCACAGCAAAATTGATCGTGATGCATTGAGGTTTGGTTTTGTTTGATTTTAATACATATAACCTATTATGGAAATGTATTTAAATGGTTGTCTGGATCTTTTTTCTATTGGTTGTGGATCCATTGAACCTGTTCCTTGTCCAAATATGTTGTTGCCCACAGTGCTAAATGGAGAGGGCAGAAATGGCAGTTGTTTTTTTATCAAAAAAATTAGTGATGTGTTTGCTTGTTGGGATTCATGCATAACCCATCTGTGCCATGAAACTGGTGGAGTGTTTTGTAAATATGCCTATGTCATGTGTATTGTCTTCAGTGGTGTCTGTAATTTCATTCAGGACAACTTCACAAACAGAAGCCAACCACTGTCAACGCAGTTTGATCAGCGCTGTTGGGTTAAATTGAATACATTGCCCAAAATATTTGGATAGTGGCAATGCCGGTAAAGCTTGAAGACAGAAAAAGGAGAAATAAATGTGACATCTGGGATATCCACTGCACAGACACAACGGTACTATAAGGAGAGATGTATTGATAGGAAAAGAGAAAAGGAAAACTGGTTGGACCTGTTTGATATCGCTGCATAGGTTTTTTTTATAGTGCTGTTCCAGCTCGGCAGCTGCCAGTCCCGCTGTGAGTCAGAGTAAGTTACTGTGGCACACCTTTTAAAGGACACTATTTTGTAATGATTGTCTCTACGTTTTTGTTAGGAATCTGATCAACTTTTGTACTTCTCAAGCTCTAATAGTTTATAATTCTGTATAGCTTCAAGAGAATTCAAAAGCACAAAGTGAATTCAGCAAGGCAAAAAAGTTGAACTTATATTTACATTATTTGGTATACAAGAACTTTTATAGTCTATCAAAGCTATGTGACTTGGAAAGCATCAAATATCCTTTTTGTTGTTTATTTCCTGTGCTTAGACTTAATTGCAGGCAGAAAAAAAAACCTCCATTTGTCATTTTATGTACCTCTGCAACGGCATTGTTAATACAAATACAGTGTCTGAGCATTACATCATTTAGTCCGGTCCAATAAACCAGCTTTTTTTTGTGGCCATTTGATTTTGGGAAAAATTTGTAAATTTGGGGAGTGGGAGACCGGGGCAGGGGGGGTTAGCACCCAGGGGACCACTTGAAAGTACAAACAGCTTGCACGCGAGTATGTGCTCTCTTTCCTTTGATTGTATTTTATTTTTATTGTCAAATATATGTGTCAAAACCACGACATGTATAACTAGCCAAACCTGATGAAGACTAAGACACGTGTCAGAAATAAGTAGGGTGGTGATAGGATACACTTGCTCATGCAGCTTGGAGCTTCTGACCTTTCTAACTGGGCCATAGAGTAGATACCAGCAGCTGAAAGATCGCTCAGGAGAAACAAGTAGGTCACAGGCTGTCATTCCTCGACAATTAAAATTGGTAATTGAAGTGGTAACGTGGCAAGATAGGTATTTCAGAGGTATAGCTTGCATACATCTGGTAAAGGCTTAGTTTGCTACTTCTGGCATCAAAGTGGGTACGAGATGGGCACCCTGAGAGCTTGTTTGTTAGGAGCAGCACGCCGTATGAAGTTACATACACGGGAATCCCACACTGACAGGGCCTGTAACTGCACAGGATCAATTAAAAAAATTAATGGTGTTCTCTCAACAGGCACAGGATGCTCAGAGGTGCAAAAAACATCTAGACAAAGAAAAGTGACCTATCCACAGCAGTGGCACTGGTGAAATGAAAACATAAATCCTCGGGTATATTGAGAACAGATTTCTTTCAGAACAAAGTCCTGTAAAGGTGATGTTCTTGCATGTTCAAAATAATTCACGCATCTAAGTTTCTGCTGCCTGTGTTCTTATTATGGGGAAGGATGAAAATCCCAGTTTGTAGTTTAGCTGTGGGGCCAAGATAGGACTTTCTGCAGTACCTTATGCCACCCTTCACGCCCTGGAGGATCTTGGTGACTCTGGTGGAATGCTGTACAGCCAAACTTGTGATGCCTGCCCTTCACACGTTCCAAGCTGTTGTAAGGTTTGGTGCCCCTTATGGTTCCTCATGGCATCCATACTAGCAGGTTGGACCTGGCCTGGCATTTCGGTGACTGATGCTGGCAGGCGTTATTCCCATCATGTAAATCATGGAGAAACACAGTGCCTCTTTCAAGGTTAATGCAGTCTGTTGCAGAACTAGAAGTTGAACCATACAAACAGTCCTTCCTGGGGGAAAAAATCCTCTTTTAGGAAAAAAAAAAGAAAATGTTACTTCAACATAACACTGCAAAGGTTGTCATATGATATTTTGGACAGATAGAATTATTAACATGCTAATTCTGTTATCTCTAAAGTATTTGACCAGTCTGCTGCAGTCAGGCATCTGTAATGGCTGTGTCCCGGCTTATACCAATTCTAACTCAATCTGAAGAGTCAAAAGAGAGTTTTTTTCCTCTTACCCCTGACGGTGGGGGAGAGAGTATTCTCTGTTGTAGGACCCAAGCAAGGATTTTTTTAATGTGTAAAAGCACAAACCCGTTTGAGGAGGAAAACCAAATATTTAATCTGTGAAAAGCATTACAACATGTTGCATAAGAAAGTCGAAATACTTGATGCCAAGTTGCACAGTGCTTTTCTTAAGATAGCCACTTTATTGGAATGTCTTCTTATTAGACACAGAAAAACCTCTGGTTCTTCAAGAAGCTTTCTTAAAGGGGGTTTAAAAAGCTCCAAAATCTTTTTTTGGAACCATGTTTGCATTAATTTCACCTTGAATTGACTCTTAAAAAAGAATCCTTACTTTTGAGAGGTAGGCTTCAGGTTTTGGCACCTCCATACTGTCTGTCTGCTATTGGCCTCACGGCAGAAAAAAATACAGAAATGTTAAAGGAGGCAGTTGTGAGATTCTTTCCTGTGTAAGAAGTTTTTTGAACACTTCTTGGAGAAGATCTTTAAGGCACAAGCTTAAAATCCTTCCTGTAATCAGTTGTGAGTTGACTCCTTTGGGGGAGTTAAGCAGAGAAGAGCTCTTACTAGTAATGTCATTTCTTGAAGATTTGTATGGCATTCTTTTGAAGTATCACAACATTTTGGATTCAACATCAGCCAATACTAGCCAATTTCAGAGTTGGTTTCGTTGGTTGGGTTGGTGGGTTTTTGAATCTCCAATGACTTCAGCACTGCAATTTTACAATGATCCACACAGAACATGTAACCTGCCGCGGCCAGGAGCAGTCGAGCCCGACGCAATCAATCAGGAAGCCATTCCAGCAAGCCATTCCAGCAAGCACCCGAATCCGGACGCGCACCCAGGAGGCACTTCTCTCAGGAAGCACACACAGTCGGGAAGCACATATTCAGGAAGCACCCCCAGGAAGTGCACATAGTTGGGAAGCACCCCCCAGGCAGCACCCATATCGTTCTACAGTTACAGGTCCTCATTCGCTAAGCACTACATTGCGGATAGGGAGAGGGATATTGTCCACGAGCTTTCCACACACTTTCCACAGGCTTAAAGTTGCCCCATGATTGGCTACAACATTTGTGTCATTTGCTGTTTCCCACACTTTGTTTCGCCTTCACTATACTTCGTTTCGCTTACTTCCACTTATTTGCACATGTGCCCTCCCAGCAACCCCCTCTTAAAGGGCCTGCTCTCAACAGTAACCTGGTGCGATTGCACAGTTCCTAGGTTAAACTCTTCCTTATTTACATTCCTTTTTCAGCTGTTTGTCTTGCATAATCAAAGTAAAGCCCTGGGAGGTTTGAATTCCGCTCACTGCTTGGTTTCGACTGTGGGTACAAGTTCTGCAGTCTTGGAAACTATCTCTTGTTTGCATTCCTGCAATGTTTGTTGCTGAAAAGCTGCTGTCACTGTTTCTATGGTCCACCTTCCCCTGAAGACTAACAGGGCTAACACGATGGTGAATGTAACAGCACAAAAATATGCATTCAAGGTCAGAAAGACAAAGAATTAAAACAGAAGGGAAAAAGAGTGAACCTGGAGTTCAAGACCTGAGTAATGGAAAAGCCAGACTTCTCCTCAAAGTCCAGTAAGATTTCTGAGTGTACAATTTTTTGCAAAAGAAAGCTTTGGTTTAATCAAGGCTCAGTCACGCTCCAGCCTTGCTCTGGACCATTCTCTGTGATGCTGCTCGGGGGAGGATACAATACTCAAATAGCATTCAGTGAGGGAATTTTGCTTTCAAATTAGTGGGTATGTGGAGAGCATCCCTGACTAAATCATTCCTCTTTTACACAGATTTGTAAAAAAAAAAAGTGGAAGTGCTAAGAGTTAGGCTCTCCAGGGAAGTGAATTCCACACTCTTGATTTTGTAGGAAGCAGATCTCGTTCCAGTCTCCAGGCACATTTTCACAGGCTTTACCACTATGGTAAACATCTGGGAGACATCTGCCATAAAACAAAGGCTGAAACTTTAAGTACTTTTGTAATCCAATAATGTGTACTTGTCTCTGCTGAGTATTGCCACAGAGTAATTTTGTTTCTGAAAAGAAAGCCCTCAAGTTTTTCCCCATCATTAATCCCTTTGAAAGGAAGAACAGGAAACATTCACGAGTTCTGCACTGCCTTCAAATAGACTGACAGAAGGGAGAGAGTCCCCACTGCTTCTCCATTAGAAATCCGCTCAGGAGCCCGTTAACAGCAAAAGGGGAAGAAATTGCCTTTTGATGTTCACAGGCTGCAAATGTGGCCACTAAGGGCCTGAACTCCAACCCGTTAGTTTGCCAAGAATAGGAGATATCGTATCGCATCGCAATGCCCAGCACAGGAATTTGCAGTTGACCAGTGGCGTGTTTCGGGCTTGCACGTGATAGAGAGATTTTTGCTGATCGTTTTCCAACCAGCTGTGGGCAGCGATGTTAACTGGCCAAGGAGCCCACCACTGCTGCTGATAAAGACAGGCAGCTCATGTATCTGCCAGGACCAGATGGCAACTTTTAGGTTTTGCCCATTTATCTGGTGCAATCTTCGTATCTTTCAGTATCTGTTTAGCTTCTTTAGATATAGAGGTTGTTAGTTGCCCTAGAGAATAACCTTTGCTCTCAAACCTACCAGTATCTTGCTGGATGTTTTTTACTCTGTGGTGTTGGTAATTTATGCAAGAAGTTTCCTCTCCATTCCCTGAACATCAGATCTGAGAAAATGAAAAGTCCTCAGAAGAAATAAGCCTGTATGAAGTGTATTTCTTTCACTTAGGTGAGAGGCTGGAATGAGTCCAAACCAACGTTGCTTTCTGGCCTTCCGTTCCAGAAGCCCAACTCCAGATTCTCTGGCTTGCACATAATTGTGCTGCTGATATCATGCTAATGGCCTGTAGGCTTAGGCTCTCATTTTATTCCTTTTACTTTTGATAGAGTTTTGGGGGGTTGCTTTGGAATTGCTGCGGTTTGCTGAGAGGTTCTTAAGCTGGGGTCCATTATTTGTGTCCCAAGAATGGAAGCTAATGCTTAATTTCCTCTTAGTTTTTGAAAGTTTGGCTACTTGTGTGAATTGCAGTTCTGGAGAAGTGTATGAAGGGCTTAGGCTTCTATTTTGGTTCCCCTTTTTTAGATGCCTATGGGTGCTAAACCAACAATGTACTTTACTAGTAAATGCTGAATCTAGCAAACCTAGGTTCATTCTGGAACTTCTGATGACAGTGTGGTATGAAATTCTGGTCCTGCTAACATTGTCCTACTATTACCTTTTTGTACTAAGAAGGAAAACCAGGAGACCTTTAGAACTACCAAGGTTAGCAGTTGCTGCTGTTCACAATGGTCAAAGCTACAGTAGTGCAGAGAATTGTCCCCTAGCAGCAAGGCAAAACCAGGAGCAAAGCAGAAAGGAATTTCCAGCCTGGAACAGGACTATCATCTCTCAGACTCTTGAATCTGTCCATTATTATTACTATCTTGCTATTTAGTGAAATGGTGCTAAATGGAAAAACTACAGTTTGTTTGTGAACTTACTGAATTCCATTCAGATGTTTAACGGTTAATTTAAAGTAGAAAATCTTGTAACCACTGAAGGAGAAGAACAAAATGAAATTGCCATTACCCAGGTAACAGGACTAGAAATAGACGTGGTATTAGTCAACTTAGCACGTACTACTCCCTGCAGCTTGAACTCAAATGCAAATCTGTTCTGAGCACAGCGGTGGCCTGACTTCCCGCTGCTTTGTGTGCACATTTCCCCAGGGAATAAGCTGTGGAGCGAGGTAGCTTTGCCAAGCCGATATCCCCAAGCAGTGGGAGCTGAAGCAAGTGAGTCATGCCTGCAAGACGACAGCATGTGATGCAAGACACACGCAGGACAAACTGCTGAGAGATGCAGTTCATGACTGAGAGCTTTATTCCGGCTGCCAGGAAAGGCCTTGTTCTTTTCCAGATGTTGCCTTAATGTCTTAAAAAACATAGATACATAGCAGCTCAGATCCAGAATCCGTATCGAACAAATTTCAAGGTTAAATATTAAAAACTAGGTGCAGAAGGGCCTGCAAAATCAAAATATTAAAAGCAATGAAATAACACCAGTTTCTTCTCTCTTTCCCCCCAAGTACCTTTAAAATGATGCAAAAGCCAAATGAAAACATTTGTATGCAATTCTCTAAAGCTGTTCTCATGTCCACATGTCACGTTGTGCTGTATTGCACCATAACTGCTTCTATCTCCTACCTCTTTGCTTGCCAGAGCAGGGGATTCGTCTGCTGCTGGAAATACATTGGTTGGTGAAGGGGTACGTGCACTTAATCTGGTACCTCTTCAATGCTGGTGAGTGGTTATTCAAGGACAAACAGTGGTAACTGGGATTAAGCTCCTGATAATAATGAGTTGCTTTTGCTCAGTATTTGGTAGGAGATACTAAGCACCGTATGACTGGACACTGAGGGCATAACCATTAGCATTCCAGACAAAAATGCATTGTAGCTGCCTTAGCCAACCAAAGGAGGCCTTTAAACTTCAACCATTTTGTTTAAATGGACACAGGAGCCAAAATGTGCAGACCTCAGCACCAACTCAACCATTTGTGTTCAGTTACTGGGAATTATACCCATATAAAGGGTGTTTCTGCTTAGAATTTCACAGCAGAAGGGTCTTGCATTGTTTAAAATAGAGGAGTATTTTTAGGTTTCTGAGGGAGATGGGGATCAGGAATGCCATGCTATACAGTGCTGTTCAACTGTGATAACTCCTGACAGTGATACAGCATTTTAAAAAGAACTTGGTTATCGCTGGCCTGTCTCTCAGCTTGACACCCGGCCCCTTGCCTGTTTTTTATAGGAGCAGTTCTATTTACTACACTAAAACAATTGACATGAGGGTTTCAAGTCTGGGCCTGACACTTGGAGGCTGATACGTTGCACGAGCTCTACTCTGAGGATGCACTTTGGAAAAATGCTTAAAATATATGGAGCTTTGGCAAGTCAGTGACAGACAACAGGTTTGAGCCAGAGGCGTAAGAGAACAGATAGCCCACTGCTACTCTTCTGATGTCATCTCTTAATATATGAAATGACTTTTTTTTAATAAATGGCTACAATACCGGGCTACTCTGGGATGTGGGAAAGATTGTAAAGGCCCTTATTCTGAAGCTTTCAAAGACTATAAGAGAAGGGGCCACTCAGCAGTTTGCATGATTGGATCTGGAGTACAGAATTACAGGTACCACGATTATTATGGGGAGCTCAGAGCAGGACAACTGTTTCCCTTCTGTTTAAAGAAGTTGGGGCATCTTTGCTCACTGTTCTCTGCCTTATAATCGCTAGTGGAGTCAATAAGTCCCATAATTTTTCTGCGGGCTGTTTTGTTATCAAAGCTGAGAGCATGTCAGCCTTGCTAGTTTGCAGTTCTATTTCATGTTAGGTTTTGGAGAAACAGCACTGGTGGGTTCTCTTTTTGTACTAAAGACCGCAGTCCTACCTGCCTGTCAACGGGTTTAGAATGGCCTGTCTCATACCCCCATGCAGAACAGATTTGATGGCAAGTTTCAATAATCTGCTTTCTTTTGCTGAAAAAATGGTCCCTTCTCTGCCATTATGGACAATTCCTGACAAAGTTAATCATTTTAATACAGGCCAAGTGAAAATTTGCTCTGAAACAAGAATAGCACCCCCCTCCTACAGCAAATGCTGCTCATACTTTTTTATCACTATTACAATCATAAATTGGTATCTTACAATTTCTCTTAACAAGCATTCAAATGACCAGCAAAAATCAGTATCAATCAGTATCAATGCAGACAGTTAAATCATAGAAACAAAATCACAGAAACACAAGGTTGGAAAGGCCCTACAAGATCCTCTAGTCCAACCATCCTCCTGTCACCAGTACTACCCACCAAGCTACTAAATCATGTCTCATAGCACCTCGTCCAGACGCTTCTTGAACACCGCCAGGGACAGTGACTCCACCACCTCCCTGGGCAGGACATTCCAGTGCCTGACCACTCTTTGGGAGAAAAAGTTCTTCCTAACATCTCATGTAAATCTCCCCTGGTGCAACTTGTGGCCATTCCCTTGAGTCCCAGGACTCCTAGAAACCTAAAAATTATTACTCTCGACTGGTCCAAATCTGCTGTCTTGAAGAGCTGTTGAGAAAAGGAAAGTCCATTGATACAACTTTTACATAACCTTGACCTTTTATTTGCTATCAATGCCTATAATGATTTAGAAAATCCATATACAATTTACAAATTCTGATTTAAGGTCTCCTCTCTCTATGCATCTTTTATCAAGCTGAGTGTGTTGTATTCTTGGTAGCCCCGTATCTTTTCTGTAGTGCTCATGTGGAAAATCTGGAGTTCAGGATACTTTGGTAGTTAATGCAGTCTGTCCCCTGCTCCAAGAAAAGCTTAAATATAGCTGTCAATATTTATAAAAATATTTCTTCCACTAGTCATGAAAAACAAACAAACTGAAGATAAAAATTCATCAGTCTTCCAAAGCAATGTCGTCCTGTGCTCTTCATAATCCTTTGCATAATGGAGGTAAACCCTGCATTGTGGTCACTGGTTTATTGCCCTCTGCTCCTTCACAGAACTGTGTTCTATGTATTTGTAGACTGTAACTAGAATCAAGCTTTCATTAAGCTAAAGAAACCGTTTCCTCCTAGGTTGTGTGTCCTAAGCCTAAGTTCTTGTGGCCTTTCTTTCATGAAAGATTGTTCCGAAAGTGTGACAGTACTCCACCAGAGGCCCTACCAGTGCTGAATGTGCTGAAGGATTGCTTCATATGTCTTGCTGACTATATCGTGATGCAGTCCAAAAGGTGATTGCCTTTATTGCAATATTGTGACACTGTTGACCCATGTTAAGCTTGTTATTCACTGTAATCTCACGATTTCTTCATGCATAGCAAGCTGGAATTCCAAAGGGTAACAATACAGACCTAGGAATGCAATGGTCTGTGCAACAAATGGCCCATAAAGATGTTTGTCCTGTCTGCCCAGAAGCAAAGAAAGTCAGTAAAGATGTGTATCTTCCCGGATTCCTGGCTGGCCAACTGTCATGTGTGTTATTGCCTAAGGTCTGCCACAGGGTGTATTGGGTTTTGGTGCACTGACAGACTGAGCAGACAACTGGGTGGGTTGTGAGAAGGATTTACAGGAGTTATAGAAGGAGAGAGGATAGGAGGAACAAGGAACATTTGTGGAAGAAACACAGCCAGTTGTTAATAAAGTCTAGTCTTTCTGACTATCCTCTCTCTTGATCAAATTACAATAATCCTCTACTCAAAATTAATGATTTTCAGAAATATTCTGCTCTGACCAAGGAGAACTGGTTTGAGAGGTCAGGTTACCTTAAAAAGGAAACCAGAAAGCTCCACGCACCATCCAGTGACAAGGTGAGGAGCTTGAGAAAGTACCATCTCAGTAGTACTCAGCAGCAACTATCGTAGGAATGACTTTTTCTTTTTTCCTAATTAAGCTCTTTGTCACACACTGAATGGATATTTGCACTTGCAATAGGTCTAGTGAACCCCAGATTTGGAGGGGTACCTGGAAGTTAATTTTTCAGAGAACAGGCTTGAGGATAGCAGAATGCATGATGACTATGGAGTCGAACTCCTAACTTCACTTTTTTTCCTGAGATGCGCACTCTTTTTTCTGAGGAAGGGGCCTGATTTCTGAAAGAATAAATAGGGCAAAGTCTGTAAAAAACCCACTGCTTAAAATGCTCACATTTAGATAAGCTGCTTTCTGGAAGGGAACAAGAATTGTTTTCTGGTCTTTGTTTTCCTTGTGGCAACTTCCTTAGTGCATATACAATGTAGGTTCTCCTATATATTTGAAAATTGTTGGCACTTGATACTGTTGAGTCACCTCCTTGCTTCCTTTTGGTTGTGTATGCAGGTTCTACTCCTTATTCCACGAAAAAAATCATGAAAATGTCTTCTATTTTTACAGCTTAGAGTATAAAAGGAGGTGTCAGATGTTTCTCTGGGGTAAGCATAAAGATTGCTATGAGTACTTGCCTTTGTCAAACCATGCAGAATATTAGGAAGAAGGTAGCAATCATGCACGGAATGGCTTTCTTCACTTGGTTGGAGAAACAGTGTGTGTTTCCCCGTAACAAATACTCTTTCTCTGCCAGCAGCTGCAGAGGAAGGCAGAGCTCTCTGCATTTGCACCCTCCCTGCCTTCCTACAAAGGGCCTCAGCATTATCGCTCTCAAAGACCTTATCGCTTTCCACAGCTACCTGAAAGGAGGTGGTAGCAAGGTGGGGGTTGGTCCTTCCTCCCAAGTAGCAAGCAATAGGATGAGAGGAAACAGCCTCAAGTTGTGCCAGGAGAGGTTTAGATTGGATATGAGGGAAAAATTTATTCACTGAAAGAGTTGTCAAGCATTGGAACAGGCTGCCCAGGGATGGGGCTGAGTCACTATCCCTGGAGGTATTTAAAAGATGTGTAGATGTAGTGTTGACGGACATGGTTTAGTGGTGGATTTGGCAGTGCTAGCTTAACGGTTGGACTTGATGATCTTAAAGGTCTTTTCCAACCTAAGTGATTCTATGATTGCAATCTTTGCTCTAGTTTTCTCGCTCGGGTGTACAAGCAGCCTGGTATCAGCTGTGCTCTGCAATGGCAGCTTTCCTGGAGCCTCTTCCTTGCTTTGACTATATGGCCTACTAGATGCAGGAGTAGCAGCTGTGTAAAACCAAAGGGTGGGTACTAACAAATCTGTGAGGTGTGCTTTCCTTCTTGAGGGAAGAACTTGCTCCAGTGAGTGTCAGATGTGCCTGGACAGCTTCTAGAAAGAATAGCTGTAAATGCCAGAACACTTCCTGGCTTCTTCTTTGTGCAGTATATCATCAGGAAGGGAAAGATATAGTTGGCATAGGTACTACATAGAGACAGCAATTAATGTCATTGCACAACTGTCTAAACTGAGGCCCAGCCTCACCTAACAATGCTGTGGAACCCATTAATTTCTTGAGCTTCTTGAGTCATTCCCAAAAGGAAGGCACGCCGGTATGTATCTATCATATGCTTACAAGGTCAAAGATGACCACTGAGCCCTGTTGCTGTGGAAGGGAGGACAAGCAGGAAAAAAAGACAACATCTGTATTCCAACAATTGTCCTCTGGGCTAGAGGAAGGCCAACAAAACTTTATGCTTCAGCATAGCAAGAAATATGAAAAAACACAAGATAACAGCACTTCAGCATTTGTTGCATTGTGTCTGTGGAAGCTTTAAGAGCAGAAAAATGGAGGTACAGAGGCCTTCTGTTCCAAATAATATGCAGTAGCTACTCCCTTGAAAAGCACAGGACATATGCAGCAGTTGCTTTTGAATAAAAAACAGTGGCTGGACTTGAGGCTGCATGAGGAAGCTGTGAGTAGGTTTGATGTTAACTGAGTGCAGTATGTACCTAGGTACAGGTATGTACTACAGAAGAGGCTGTGTCATTTGGATGGTCATCATGGGAGCAGCACGTGGTTGTGGCACAGGGCCTACTGCAAGGATACGTTTTTCTTTATAGTGTGTGCAGTTTGTACTTGTTTATTATGCCAAGTGACAAACATAAACAGGGCTGGAAAATTCTCTAGGGTTGCCTAGCCTTTTCCACGTGAGACCTTACTTTTAGTTGTTTCATCAACTTGCCAGCCCTTGAGTGATTTCACAGACATTTTCTGCCTCAGGTTCATTTTGGGTTAGAGAAGGAAAGAGGACAGAGGGAAAGAACATAAGCTAGAAAAATTGAGTCATGTCTGGGAATGAGTCTTGCAGAAGATACAGAATACCCACCACCACATTTTTTGCAACCTTTCTTTTAAAAGATGATGAAATCCTAAGCTCTGGAATCCTAGATTTCTTATTTTTGGTAAGAATTATTTCATGTCAAGGATGTGCCTTCTGCCGAACTTATGAAAAGCATCCCCAAATGCAACCCAGGTCTGTTAACTTCTGTCAGGGATAAAAAACAACCCAGTCATTGTCTATGCTCTTTTAAGATTTGCTAGTGCTTTAAATCCTTCAAAGTTTTGTCTTCTTTAGATTTGACCTGCAGCTGTCAGTCCAGACTATAACATGTCTGGTCTCAGCACCTGCAAAAGGAAACAAGGGAGCCTCATCTTCCCTTCCTTATTAGTTCAGAAAATGCCAACCTCAGTCAGATTGCCTGGTTTGGACCAGAGCAAGGAAATGCATTGGTGGGAAGAATGCAAGTGGGAATGGGTCAAGGAATTTGAAGCAGGAGAGGAAGGTGAGACAAAATGACGCTACTTTAAGAGTGATCACTGGAAACTGAGACTAGATAGTCAAGGACATGGACCTGAGAAATATGAAGAGAAAGAAAAGATGGTGGGGTTGAGGTGATAGATGGTGGAGTTATTGGAGAGGGAAACAGAATAGCTCAAGCCAGAGGAAAAATAAGTGGGAAGACTGGCACAAAAATTTAGAGATGCAAGGAATATGAAAGAGGTAATGGACCTGGCAAGCAGCTTTGGCTATAGGAATACTGAGAGGAAGAAAATTAGGACTTGAGACCCTGCAGGCTGAGGCATGTGGCAATGACTGAGTGGATGAAAGCAGGCAAGGAGCCTGCAGGGTGGAGAATGGAGACAGGTGACCAGAAACTGAGGAAGATCACATTGCAATATACGCCTCTGCTCTAATTCTTCTGGCTTACCCTGCCATCCAGACCAGTGTCCTTTTGAGATAACCTCCTTGCGTGGAATGCTGTTTTGTAATGTTTTCCCAGACTGCTGGATCTGGAGCATATATGGTGGAGATAATTCCCAATATACATAGTGCAGATCACTCATTGTTCTGACCCTGTCTATGTTCCAAGGACATAGTTCAAAAAAATTCCTACATTTACAGGTGATAGAGAAACTGTTAGTAATAAGGCCAGCCTAGGACAAGCCCCAAGTTTTGCAACTGGAGTGACAACAAAAAAGAGAACAGTATGTTCCCTCATTTTCCAACAGATTACTTATGATGAGGAAAATAAGCTTTCCTGATGCTGAGAAATAATCATGCTGTTTCAAGAGTCAATTTAAAGCTATCCAGTAAGAAGAACAAGAGGCATCAGGTGTGATTTCTTGTTGCAAAGGGAACTTTGACTGAACCTGTGACGGTCAATAATGACAAATGGCCAGGGGAAGATGGAATTCCCAAACACGTTAGAAAATCCTATCTGAGCAGAATCTTGATGTATTGTAGCACTTGTCAGCCAACACATCTTCTTTTACTCTTTGGTAGCTCTCTGAAGGGTTGGGTTTTTTTTTTTTTGTGAGTCAATAACACACAATTGCACTCACTTCAAAATGTGACTGCGAGGGTGGTGATCTGTCAGGGCACCTGCAGCTCAGGCCTGTGTGCCATCGCAGGGCCTCATGTGGGGTCTGCCTGCGGTGTCCATGGCTCCACAGGGCTTTCTGGAACTTGAGGAGGGGAAGCTGTAGCACTGTTGGGATGTGGATGCTGCTCTTGGCTTTCCAGTACATGGAGGGGTAGGTGTGGCTAGCACTGTGACGCAGCGCAGCATGGACAGCAAGTGGTAGTTATCACTCAGGGTGTGTGGCAGGAGATGGTTGGGTGGCCATTGCTGGGTGTACAGGCCAGCATTTGGCCCACACAAAAAAAGAGGAGGGTAATTGTTATTGGTGATTCCCTCCTGAAGGGAACAGAGGGCCCCGTATGTTGGCCAAATCCTTCCCAAAAGGAAATCTGCTGCCTCCCTGGGGCCCAAGTCAGAGATGTTACCAGAAGGCTGCCTAGTATGGTACAGCCCTCTGATTACTACCCCTTAGTAGTTATGCAGGTGGGAAGCGACGAGGTTGATACGAGAAGCTTAAAAGCAATCAAAAGAGACTTCAAAACACTGGGGAAACTGGTTGAGGGATCAAGGGGGACAGGTAATTTTTCATTAATACCCTTAGTTGCAGGGAGAAATACTGAAAGGAAAAGGAAGTCAGGCATGATTAACAAGTGGCTCAGAGGCTGATGCCACCAACAAAATTTGGGGTTTTTTGATCTTGTGGAACTTTCTATGGCACCTGATCTGCTAGCACCAGATGGAGTACATCTGTCTCAAAGGGGGAGAAAGACTCTGGCACATGAGTTGGCAGGGCTTGTTGAAAGGGCTTTAAACTGGGCTCAAAGGGGGAGGGGGATAAACACAGGAACACTAGAGGTGAGCCTAAGGATAGGCCTCAGCCTGCCATTTCACATGAGGCAGATGAAGATGGAAATATCAGAAGGGTTTATGGCATATGGCAGGATGACACATCAGGGTTGGGAGGATGGGGTGGTAGCAAGGGCCCCCAACCTGTTGCATTGACGCATGCTGTGAACACTTCATCAAAGGCAAGGTCTCGCAGAGCTGGACCAAGAGCCCCTGAGGTAACAGGAGACAGGAGGGCAGCTGCCACAAAGCGCCTTGGGGGATCAGTGCAGTGCCCCTCTAAGAAGGCAACATGACTGGCAGACCGACTAAAGAGTCTCTACACCAATGCACGCAGCATGGGTAACAAACAGGAGTTGGAAGCTATCCTGCTACAGGAGAACTATGACATAGCAGCAATTACAGGAACTTGGTGGGACGAATCCTATAACTGGAGTGTGGCCATCAACAGCTACAAGCTGTTCAGAAGAGACACTAGAGAAAGAAGGGGTGGAGGTGGTGCCCTCTATGTAAAAAAGTGGCTAGAGTGTGAAGAGTTGCTGAAGAATAGCCATGAGCAGGTCAAAAGCTTGTGGGTAGGAAGTAGGGATCGGGACAACAAAGGGAGCCTTGTGGTAAGTCTACTACAGGCCATCTGACCAGGCAGAGCCTGTTGATGATGCCTTCTTACTCCAGCTTGAGGAAGCATTGCCATCACAGGCTCTCACCCTGCTGGGGGATTTTAACCACCCTGACATCTGTTGGAAAAGCAACAAGGCTGGCTGCAGGCACTCCAGGAAGCTCCTAGAGTGCCTAGATGACAACTTCTCAAAACAAGAAATTAACAGCCCTACTCGAGGAGATGCATTGTTGGACCTGTTGGTCACAAATGCAAGCGAAATCATTAGGGATGTCAAAGTTGAACGCAGCCTGGGCTGCAGTGATCATGCCCTAGTCCAGTTCACTGTCCTAAGGAGATTGAAACCCACAAGAAGCACAGTTAGGACTCTAAATTTTAAGAAAGTAAATTTCAAGTTCTTTAAGGAGTTAGTAAATAGGACCTCAGGGACAAGGGAGTGGAACAAAGCTGGCAGATCTTTAGGATGCTCTCCATAGAGCACAGAAGATCTCAATCCCCACATGTAGGAAATTGGGCAAGGAGGGCAAGAGGCCACCATGGTTGAGCCGTGACCTGCTGGTCAAAATAAAGGGCAAGATGAGGCTACACAGGAAATGGAAGAAGGGACAAGCATCTTGAGAAGAGTATAGGGACACTGCCTGGCTGGGTAGGGATGAGGTCAGGAAGGCCAAGGCACAGCTAGAACTAAACTTGGCAAGGGATGTAAAGAAAAACAAGAAAGTCTTCTACAGGTACATTAACCATAAAAGAAAGGTTAAAGAAAACATACCCACCCTGATGAGCAACAGTGGGGAACTTGTATCAACAGACGAGGAGAAGGTGGAAGTTCTGAACAACTTTTTTGCCTCTGTCTTCATTGGCAACCCCTTTCCTCTGAGCTCGCATGTAGATGGCCCACAAGTTGGAGACCAAGGTTACAAAAGTCCCTCCCACTGTAAGTGAAGACAAGGTGTGTGATCAGCTGAGGAACCTGAAGATATATAAGTTCATGGGACCAGACGAAATAAATTCCAGAGTCCTGAAGGAACTGGCTGATGTAGTTGCCAAGCCACTTTCCATGATATTTGAAAAGTTGTGATGGTCAGGTGAAGTCCCTGTGGACTGGAAGAAAGGAAACATCACACCCATTTTTAAAAAGGGTAGACAGGAGGACCCTGGGAACTACCGACCTGTCAGCCTCACCACCATGCCTGGGAATATCACAGAACAGATCCTTCTAGATGCCATGCTTGGACACATGGAGGACAGGGAGGTGATTCAGGACAACCAGCATGGCTTTACTAGGGGCAGGTCCTGCCTGAGTGGCCTTCTATGATAGGGTGACTGTGCCAGTAGGCAAGGGACAACCTATGGATGTGATCTATCTGGACCTCTGTAAGGCTTTTGACACGATCCCCCACAACATCCTGCTCTCAATCCTCACAACAATCCTCACTCTCTATACAGACTAGAGGATGAGGTATTAGAAAGCAGCAATGAGGAAAGGGACTTGTGGGTGCTGATGGATGAGAAGCTGGACATGAGCAGGCAGTGTGCACTTGCAGCCCAGAAGGCCAGTCACATCCTGGGCTGCATCAAAAGGTGTGTTGCTAGCAGATCCAGAGAGGTTTCTACCACTGGATCCAATCCTAGTCCCAGACTTGGTCAACAGTTTGCATGTAAAGGATTACAGATACGTAATAATTCACTTATAACATTAGCTAGGATTTCAAAGTTTATGAGTTACTCACTTACCAAGGCTCTGTTGCAGCAAGGAATCTCTGAATCTCGAGAAGTAACCTTGAGTGGCATGCCTACTCAAGGGGAGATGCTGGCGTGTGGCCCGCTGCTGTGCAGGAGAGCTCAAAGGCCTCTTGGGCTGTCCACTCTTTATGGGGGTAAGATGATTGACCTGTAGTCATCCTTGCATACTGACCGTGCTATCAGCATTGCTCGTTAGCTCTTGGCCACTGTGTTATCTGTCTCCCTGAAACCATGCTGAGAAGGATGGAGCCATCACAACCAGATCTACCTCTTGGGGCCACCATGGGTGGTTATTCGGGAGGTAAGGGTCAGGTTGTCACCCGGTGTGGAGCACCTCTGTCACTTCGGGCTGTGGGTACATAGTGTTTGGAAAAGGCATGGGGCCCGTCCTGTGGGACCACCAGCACTTACATGGTGGCTGCGTGCTGGAGAGGGTCACATAGTCGACGCCGGCCTCTGTGGGTGTCAGCCAGCACCTCAGCGCAGGCCCGGCGGGGTACACTAGCACCGGAGGCGGGGGGACAGGACAGACAGGGGACACACACGACACACAGCATTCCCGTGGGTGAGGGGACGCGGCACGCTGCTGGACAGTGGGACGAGGCGGCGGGTCCCGGGGGCAGGGAGGGCTTCCCAAGCGCGCTGGGCCCGCACCTCACCTCCCTGCGGGATGGCGCCGAGAGCCGTACGGGCGGCCGTTGAGGCGCGTGACAGCGCGGGGGTGCGTGGGGTGGCGGTAACCGCGGCGGGACCTGCAGTGAGGAAGGAGGGGGGGAAAGCC
The DNA here is from genome assembly GCA_013400555.1 of Jacana jacana. NCBI lineage: Eukaryota > Metazoa > Chordata > Aves > Charadriiformes > Jacanidae > Jacana > Jacana jacana. Next base: position 29,698 of record VZTM01040723.1, on the reverse strand, counting down.
ATTAGGTGCCGGCGGTGCGGGGCAGCGAGGGGCGGAGCCGGCCATTAAGTGCCCGCCCCGATCGCCTGACGGGCTGAACGAGGGGCGGTGTGTGTCTGTGTCCCGTGTGTGTGACAGGAGGGGGCGGGCAAGTGCGTGACGCCTGCCGCGCTCCGCCTCCTCCCTTTCCCTCCCAGCTCCTGCTGCCGGCGCCGCCACCTCGGCCCGGCGCGGGCAGGCG
>VZTM01040721.1:175972-194486 GCA_013400555.1 Jacana jacana | reverse complement strand
GCTGGACATTTTCACCTGGCATCCAAGTAAGGAACCTAGTTTAAGTCATAATAAGGCTTTGGCCATTCTCTTCCAACTACACTACTTATTAAAAGTATCAGCCATGTCCACCAAAATAGTCTTCTTACCTAAGACATGGTGCTACCTCTCCACCTTACTTTTGACACTCCATAACTCTGAGAAGGTTCCCATCAAATCTCTTACTTAGTGGTACCAATTGGTTGTACAGAAATCTTCTTAATACCTTATCTACAGATACCAGCACCCTCTTTTTGTGTTTTAGCAGCAGGCAAACCTTCTGTCATCAGACAGCAGAGACACCGTACCTAAACTTAGGATCCTCACTGAAGAGGCTCTTAATACCATCCTAAACTGCTTCTATGGTTGACCTTTCAAGTTCATCTGACAGAAGTGGCATCCTAAGCCCCACCAGCTGGCTAGGACATGTCAGACAATATACAGTAGCTAGTGAGGTACAGAGAACCTTTAACAGTTCTCTGAAAGGCACTGATAACAGGCCATAAAACTATTATGCAAAGANTTTTATGGATAGTTATTTCTTAGAATATTTCACATACTCCATGGCTTGTAAGACTGGTGAGGCTACAAAATCAATAGCTTCTTGCAGGACTATTGTAAAACAGGCTCAAGATATTAATTTAGCTATCCAGAAAAAGAAAAATTTATCACTGTTTTCCTGTATAAAGCAGGACAAAGTCAACAACATGAGTACTGGCCAGTCTGTACACATATAAGAGATACGCAAGCAACAGGACTTACCTGATATATCTGTCCACTGTTTTCAAATGAAGCCATTTGCATTTCTTTCCCAAAGAGTTAATCTTACAGTATAGGCAAAGCAGAGCTAAAAAAAAAAGAGAAGCTGAAATTACACACTAGAACCATGCCTGTAGGGACCCAGGATCACCTGATCAAGGCACAAGCCAGACAACCTCTTCTCATCATATGTACACTCAGAGAAGTTATTTTTAATGAAACAAAACCACCATCATAATTTTCACACTGCAGTTTTGCCCTCCAAGTGGTGGCTCTTTCACCCAACTTTTATACTTTTTATTTGCACTATTGTCATTAAAACATCTTTTTGCGAGTTCAGGATAAATAAAGAAGCCAAGTCACATACAGAAAATAACATATTTCAAAAACCACCCACACTCACCTACACTCAGCTAAATGCCAAGCTCTTTTCCCAGCCAAGGGGAAACTAATTTAGAAAAGACCAGCTTCCAAAGACTACTAAACTACCAAGCATCATCCCAGCTGCAGCTTTACAGAATCACAATTACATCAGATATTCACACACCTGAATACTACGAAGACCACTGAACCAAAACTTCATGAAAGCACAACTTAAAAATACAAACTACCCCCACAACTTAAATGAAATCAACCCCAAACCCTCCATGCATCAGCCTGGTGTTTTCACTTTGTTTCTAGCTGGTGCTTTAGAGTTTACACAGCCTTGCTGATAATTGACATTAAATTAAGAGTTCAGCAAGACAATAGAAATAAGATAGCTCCTAAGCATTAAGGTAAAGTAATTGGGGTCTTTTTATAGACTTCATGGCTTAGAGATAAGCACTTCACAGTGTCTGATTCGAATTAATACCTCTGATTCTTTGATTAGCAGCAGCATGCCATTCAGGTGACTTCACTTGAAAATCAACAGTTTGGTAGTTAACACTTGGGTAAGAAGGGCTTCTAAAGCCAAGCGGTTATCCTGATCCTTCATTAAGGTAAAAGGTGGTAGACTTAGAAATGGGGGGGGGGACGACATGAAAAAAACCAACACCCTCACAAAAGCTCTGTAACAAATTTTTACTCTGACTTGAGTATTTTTCCAGGAATAGACAAGGTCATCAGTGATAAGTCTGTCCTGTTTACTTGCAAATGGGCCCTATCCCAACTTTGTGCACCCTGGGGAAATCCTGCTGCCCTATTATTCCATGCTTCACTAACAAAACAGGTATAATAGTACTCAACTCATGGGCTTAGAGTAAAGCTAAATCTACTTCTAAATGTTGCCAGGCTCTGAAGCTTTGATCGCAGACTTTAGGACAACAGGCTAAAGCTTTTGTTTGGAGGCAAGAGAATTAGAATCAGGGTGTTAAAAAAAACCAAAACAAAACAATTGAAACACTACCAAAACACAAAACTTGAACCCTGGCATCTCAAATGGCTAGCAATGGGCCATCTGCCCAGCTGACTGCACAGATAATCTCCTTGGACTTGTTTCCCTCTTATAATGATGCAGAACCACCAGTGAGCAGAGGCAGATTATGACAGGCTCATAACAAACATGTCTGAATCCCAGGCATGTCATGATGTCAGGCAGTTCCCTGTCCTTAAAATACACTTAGAAAAAAAAAATACAAGTGGGAAAAATAAATCCTGCATGCAGCATAGCAGCAAGAAACACATCTGCCGCTTTGCCTACAGTCCACAATGATATATGGCAGAATGAGCAACCCTAGGCAGAAGCAAGGTGTACTGCACCCCCAGGACACAGCACTTCCTACCCACCACTGGCTGGACATCCTACAAACTGAGAGAAAACCCATGTTCCATGTGAGCTTCATCCACCCCTGGATCGATCCATTTGTTTTTCCTCTCTCCTCATAATCTGTGGAAGCCACAGTTGGGTCTGTCTTCTTAGAAGACGGAGCAGTCATTTATAATTAAAAACACAAACGGAAATATAGGGAAAAGATTAGTCTATTAATGACGTTAGGTAAAACTAAAAATACACTTTTTACAGTGAATTACAGCTTAAAGTGACTTCTACAGAGTCTGATCTTAATTTCAACAGCAAAAAATAGTGTAACTTCAAACATCTGACAATCTTCTCCCACTCTGAAAGTGAGAGGACTATTTTTTTTTATTTTGAAATAAAGCAGCAAAGATGAGAAAGACATGAGCAGATAGGAGAGGTCTTACCTCTGACACTGAAAACATTCTTAATACTCCTTGTAAGTGACATCCTCCCATCATCCCTATCAACTCAAATGATTGTGCATGATGAAACAGCGCAGAAGAAAGCAGGATTTGAGAAGGGACTGTACACCAGCAGGTGGGGCTTTTTCCAATTCAACAATTCAGGCAGTTGGAGAACAATTATTAATTAATCAGCCCAGTTATGTCTCCTGAAAAGCATTATGGCCCCCTACCTGCTGCATACAGACACTTCCATGTGCATCTGTCTGCTTGAGATTAAAGTACAAAACTAAATGAACAGACAAGGATCTCTGCCATTTCATAACCTGGAGCCTGCCATCTTGCAAGGGCACCCTAGGAGCTGGATGCAGTCCAGCACAGAAAGCAAGGGCTGTGTAAAGCAAACACAAGTGAAGGAGCTTGGATATAGAGGGAACTCCAGGGAAGCTGATCTGCTGTAATGCCACCATTGCATGCCCAGCAATTTACTCCCACCAAAATGGAGGGAGTGAGGCCAGAGGAAGTGAAAAGCCAGAGGGGAATATGTAAGTATCTATTTTCCACGCTAACTCTCACTCATAATCTTGGCCTCCAAAATACCATTATTTTCCACATTTTCCCAGTTCTCTCTAATGAAAAAGCAACAGATCCATGAAAATGTTAATGCACACCTTTATGTGTCTCCACACTGATACTGTACACTGAACCAGAGCACAGAGATCCATCTCTCTGAGGCCAAAACAAATGCTTAGTCACACTGTCAGCGTACATACACCACTACTTATGAAAAGGATCAGGATCACGATTTGTGGCTTCCTTCTTGCTTGGGCTGGGTCAGTGCCTGGCTCACCCCAAATACACAAATCCCTCCCCCCTCCACTGATTCCCCAGCCAGTGCTTTTGATCAGCAGACACTAATCTAGGAAGACATTCACAGGAAAGGTGTTGCCCATATCTCCACAGCCACCCACCCTCCTGGCATGGGTTTTGGTGGCACTCCCTGCCCTTAGGCTCTTCATTCAGGGTGAGGTACCCACTCCAGCTCCTGTATTGATTCTTGCCCTCCCCATCCCCACTTTCACTAGCTCCAAAGCTCCACCATGGGTCACCATGGCCAGCAGGCATGGGCAGTGAGTAGGGGTCCTGTTGAGGGGGCTCAGAACAGGGGACACACCTACTGGTGCCCTCCACGACCTGACACAGGCAGAATAAGCAGAAGGGCACCATGCAAAAGGGGAGTATAGGGAAGAGGGGGTATCAAACATCCAGGGATAAGGCTGGGAAATGAAATGTAAAGAGATTAATTGACCTAACTAAAAACACATACAGCACCAGCAACAGAACTGGAAGCAATACCTGAATCCTGCAGCCCAGCTGTAACACCTTGCCTCCTTTGGAGGGAACAACGAATGCCTGCTGGGGCAGTTAACAGGACAGTCACTGAAGGAGAAAGATGGCAGACTTGCTGGTCTGCAGGTCTTCAACCTATTCTGTTGGCAAATGTTTTGATGTTCGGAACCCCTGTGCGTTAATGATTAGTGTACTGTGCAGCAAAATACCTTCGGAGACATATTGGCACAAACAGAGTACCTTTTACATGGATCTTTCAAAACTGGCCACCAAATATAAGAAAGTATAAGAAAAAGCCATGTTGTTACATGGAACATTACGTATAAGTTCAAGAGGCATATAATATTAAACAAAGATTATTTTTTGGGGGGAGGAGGGGGTTCTCAATCAGATTTTTACTGTCATCTTAGACAAGTTATCTTTTACTTTCACAAAAAATAAATATGTGCTTCTGGTCCTTGTTTAAATTGAAGGTTGACAATATACCTTCGAATTTGAATGTTTCTGGAGAAATTAATCAATGTATCTATGAAAAAAACAGCCTAAGTCTGAAGTTCTGTTTCCTATCTCATGTCTGATTCACTAACAAATTACTTCAGAGAGCTTAATTTCTGCTCACAAGAAGTCATACCTATTCCTGAAGGAATGCTTTTATTCCCATTGCCCATTTGAAAAGTCAGAATGTACTGCACTGCATAAAAATGATCTATACTTGCCGCTTAAGAAAACAGGTTTTGAAATAGATCTAAATTAGGTTTAACCATTCCTCACACATCCCAGCCTGAAGGAGCAGCCTAGCAACAACCTTTAGCATTTTGCAAACATTTGCTACTAATTATGGGTTCTTAGAACAATAATACATGGCTCCATGCTTTACAGAAAGAGGCCAAAAGCAGCCACAAAAATAAGCTTTAGCCTTTAATTTAAACCAGTGCCATACAAATTCTCAAATATACATTGCAAAAGCTTCCCAAAGCACTACTCTGAATAATGGCCCTGAAAACTTGTAAAAGCTCAACTGTCAAGCTTTAAAAAGTAGGCTGAGAAAAAACTCTTGTAGAGCAGCTAAATAAAAATTCTTTGAAAAAGCTATGCCTTAAGCAACAGAACTCCCATAGGAGTGTCCCCAAAAGAGCCATAGGGCTTGCTCTTTACCAATTCAAGTGCTCCCATACCTGATTCCAACAAGTGACTCAGGCCCCATGACAGGCCACTCTACCCCAGCACAGCTTCCCTCACCTCTAATAAATCACCCAGCCTTCCATAACTCTTCCACTTGCATTCCCTTATGCACAGCTGTCCTCTCTAGCCTAAAAGCTCCCCTATTACTGCTCAAGCTACTTTTAGCTTTTAAGTGCTCTTGAATTTCCCTTGACCTTAAGCAGAAGGCAGAATGAAGCAGGCACAGAAGAAACACTATCCTTTCCAGATTCCTCTTTGTTTTTATTCTCATATCTTCTCACCTTAACAAGCAGCCAAGCCATACTCTAGCCCGTCTGCTCCAGGTGACACTGCTTGAGCAGGGAGGCTGGTCAAGATGACCCCCAGGAATCCCTGCCAACCTCAGCTATTCTGTTATTCACATTAGTTGTGCCTACAGTAGCAAAGTTTAGCATGAATAGCCTTTTCCTGGGAAGTAGAGCTGGGTACCCTCAGCCATAACCACTGTGAAGATGTGTTAACTGAAATTATTCTAACAAGAGATTCTGGAAGATGCAACATCTGGCCACGGTGAAGTTGGGTTTTAAGACAGAATATCAGCTGCTAGGGATGTCCCTAGCTGAGAAAATAAGAGGGTGGTGTTTGGATGATTGTTTGTTTTATTTCCCACTCTTCTCACTCAGTACAATGTAACATTTCCTCGATAATTTATGGTGATTCAAGTCAGTGGCCACAACCTCTGTGTTACCTTTTCAATTTTCTTCCTGAAGGGGTAAGGAAGGCATTACAAAACTATTTCATTTGTCTTCAATGCAAGAATTGCATCAGCTTAGAAACTTCAAAACTAATAGGAGAGCAGAATGACAGAAATTAATAAAGACACTAGATTACTGGCATTGACTCAAATATTTCAATGATTTAAATGATGGCAGAGTTTATTTACTCAGAAAGCAAGATAGAAGAAATACCATGGAAGTAAAACTGAGGGTAGAATCTCCTTCCATGGGCTTAACAGTAGATTTCAGCATCACAGGCGTTCTAGTTCTCTGTGTGTTTAAAAGGAAAATAGAAGCAGCAAATACTGGGATATTTTAAGATGTAATGCACTGGGAAAGGAAAGCCTTTTTAGGGGACTAACTACTACGTCCGTGTTCATACTATTGCAAAATTATTACTATGATGCACAAAATTACCCCTGAGCTTCTCTGGGCCTGATGGCTAAACTACTGCCCAATATTCAGCATGTCTTGTGATTTCCATCTGTCTATGCTGTCTGTCAAACCACTGTGTTTGTAATGTTCTGTGGAAAGGAGAGATTAAGTCCTTTATCTCCCACACCAAAGTACCATGTGGGCCAGCACTCCCCCAGCTACTTTAAAAAGCTTACTGAAATCCAGTGTCTGTGTGAAGGGCAGGTGGGTGGAGGAGAAGACCGGAGGATCTGGAGGCCTCCTAGAGACCCAGATTTTGATACTTGTATAAAGAAAACCGCAGCAAATACTGCCAGCAAAATACTTAACCTGCAATTGCTTATGATTGTACTGCTGTGTCTTCTCATTTTACTTGAAGAATTTGTTTAGCTATAGACATGGAGCGCAATAAACCCTGCCATATCTGAGCTTCCCCCAGGGAAAAAAATCCAAAACAAAACAACCAAACACTGCCATCTGAGTCTTCTGGAGCATTGGGAAAATCTCAACTCCAAGTGCTGCAGTTCTGGCCAGCCCTTACCTAAATCTAGCATTAACCTTGGATCTTCTGAGTTTTATGTTGTCATGAGATCACATAGATACTGAATTAAAACCTGATGGGCTTGAACAATTTGATAGGGATAGCAAAATAATGATTTTTTCCTTGAGCTTCAAGGGAAAAAGATTGCATTCTGAAGAAAGCAGGCTTCTACACAAAGACATATCAAGATTACATTAAATTATGGCCTTTGTGTTATGAAAGAAAAAGTGCATCTTTAAATGGAAAATATTTTTGCTTCTACAGTGTGTTACAAAACTGGCACATATGTTATACCAGAAGTTTCTTGCTGAAGTGTTTGGAAGTGATTGGAATGTCTAACCTTCTGAAAAAAAATTATGATAACTGAGTAAGTTTATGACCTTTGTGACAAATAGAGAACTGGTCTTTTTAACACAAATTCTAATAAATGTGTACAATTAATATATCAGTAGGTGAAGGCTGAGATGACACAGCTGTTACAAGGTTGGAGTATCCAACTAGAAATCTGAAAAGGGACAAGGTTTGCCTTCAGATCTGAAATTAATGATAATTGGATCATTTGCTGCTGCATTATTTAAAACGTACCTGATGGCACTAATTCTTGGAGACAGGCTAGCAATTCTTCTATGTTTTGGCTTTTTTGGGCTAAAACAAAAGCAAAACTTCTGTGATCCAGTCTGCTATGTTGTTTATGCATACAGCAACTTTCAATTTACAAAGAACCTCATTCCTCCTCTGAGATTCTTCATCCTCTGTGTTTAAGAAAATAGTCCTTCCAAAGAGTCCTGATCAATATTCAAGCTGTGAGCCTTCCTGTTGTTTGTGGCTTTTTGCAGGTCTCTCCCAGTTGTTCCAGGGTCTTTTCTTAATTAACCCAATCCTGAGCCTCAATCAGCACTAAGCTGTGTTTTCTTGGTATGATTCATGTGCAATTGGTTTTGCAGATGACATTAGGACTGGAAATACAGATGCCCATAAGGCTGAAACCAACTGCAAAGCAGGCAAGTGCCATTAAAGTAGTGGGAGCAAGAGTCAGTAAAGAGGGATGGGGTACTAATGGCTGCATCATCCCCCTAGGGGGAAATAAAAATAAACAGCTCACAATAGCTGGGAGATAAAAACAAGAAAATGCACTAAACGATTTAAAGGGAATCGATTTCTATCTCATCTCCTTCTTACTATCCTCAGTTTTGGAGTTGTTTGTTTTCTCCCAGAGGTACTGGACTCCTGTTACTGTGCTGCTGAAGGAGAAGGGAGAGAGGAGAGGTTTTTCCGTTGGAAAAAACTGCTTTTTTTTTGATCTTGCAGACAGTAAAACAGGGCTTAGGGTACAAATTAGGACTCTCATGTTTTCTGGGACAAGTACCAGGTTCTAAGTCTTGTCATGTTATAGAAAAGGTTACAAAGGTTCACCCCCTTGCACAAATAAAATGATATTGTGTTAAGGAGGTATATTGCTATAAGCATGAGAACAGCATGAAGCAGCAGCATCTGCTAACTATTGCTGGGTCTAATTACCACCTATTACCATCTTCTTTTTGTTTTCTTTTACAAAAAGTTTATATCTTAAGAAGGAGCAGCGAGGTCAGCAGATGACTCACGTAAATGCTCTGCAGTAAGGTGTATGGCATATCTTGAAGCCTTTAAATGTGAAAAGCTCTACTGTTGTTTTTTTTGTTTGTTTGTTTGTTTTTTTATAAAGCAGTTTTAATAAGTATTTTAGAATTCTGTGGAGGCACAGCCCCAAAGCAAGGTCATCTCTTCTAGTTTTCATATCCACACAGTTGGCACGTTCCGTAAGCCCTAAAGAGTTGCAGCAGTGCAATCCATCCAAGCCATCATAATGTTTTGTGGTTCACTCTGCATAGTTGGCTCTGTGAGTCACCTAAAATGTATTTTGAAAAGGAAATAGGCTGAGGAAGTGGTGGAACAAAACATGTTAATCCCACAGAAGTTCAATGCCAGCAGTCAACAGCTAAGGAAGAAAAACCAAGGAAAACATTTGGATCTGTGTAAGAATACACACAGGAACACATTTTCTCCACTTTGTATTGTGCCTGCTATTCCATATTTTAGAGTGGTTTTACTTTACTAGTAATACCTATCTGGTTTAACTAGTTGTTAAAGCCTGCAGGTAGACGAGAGCCTAAAATACTGTGAACCAAGCCTCCCAGTAATTATGAGAATAAATGCAAGTTTGCTGCTTTTTTTTCTTTTTTTTTTTACAAGAAGAAGAAAGTTAGCTGTAAATAAATGTATGTTGGTCAGAATTTTCCCCTCAGGAACATATATTTGTTCAGAGTGAAACATTTCACAAGAATATATTTCCACACTATTTAATCCCCAGAGATGGGGAGAGGAAGGTTTTTTTCCAGCATCCTTAAAGGGGAAGCAAATGATCTGGTTATCAAGTTTTCTGAAGCAAATATTTTAGTCTTACTATTTGGAGTATGAAGTTTTGGGATATTTTTTATTTCATTTTCCACTTATTTTACATAAAAACATTGACAGGATGAAAGGAAAGCTCTCAGTATTATTAATTTAACCAAAGTTATTGTAGAATCCTGTCTTCTGAAGTATCTTAATGTTTTAGTTAAGTTTCAAATAAAATAATTTTTAAAAAATGAAGAAGAAAATTGGAATTTTATCTGCCTGTTGGAAAATTTAAGCTATCTGTACATTGGGTGGCTTATATAAAGTGATCTCATCAAGACATAGTGCTGCATTCTAAGTGAATTATTAAGACTTTCAAGTGTTGTGGTATTTGAATTCTGTGTTAATTAATGTATATGTTTAGATATTTTTTTTTAAAGAGAACTATTATCATTTCCAGAAATCTGCTCCATTTCAAAGTTAGACTGAATTTAATGGCAACAGTTTTTGGTAACTCAGAAGGCTGCACAGCTTATCTTTGCATATTCAGTAACTCCTGCATAGGCAATGCCAATGAGAGGCTATAATCACCCTTAGTCTCCAACACACCAGAACCTAACACAAAGTCTCCACAGTGGAGATGTGTATCAGTTTTGAGTTTCCAGGTTCCAGAGGCAGCCTGGGACCTACCAACCCTACAACCACAATTTTACTACTGCTTAGAGCCTTTAGTCAAAAGGCAGAGCAAACAAGGCTTATAAATCCTTAGTTATATTAATTTTTATTTTCAGCTCCCTCACCTGTTTCCATCTTTTTCTGATGGCATGTACTATATATTTCTCCCTATAGAGTTCATCAATCCTTTTAAAACATGCTTTTCCTCATATACCACAATTATGTAAACAATTTGCCATTATCAGATTCCTTAATAAATAATCTATCACCAGCGCTATGACCGGTGAATTTCAAATAAATGACAATATGAAAACTTACAGATAAAACTAATCTTTTGTCATTTCCCTTCAGTTCCAGCTGCAGCTATAAAGGTGCATATGTTCTCCTGTGAGGTACTGCATCAAACTGTAAATCTGAAACATTCCCAGGTCAATCACAGGGGAACAGAGGCAGTTTGTTGACAAAAGTAAGAGACTTCTATCACCTTCAATTCTATGACTCAGAGATGCCGTCTTCAAGGAGATATTTCTGACAACTTTTTCTGAGCTGTAGCAAGACACAGAAGTAAAAGATTTTCAAATATAAGTAAAGTAAACATGTTTGAGTACTTTTTAAAAACAGCAGGACAAGTGAATGCAAAAAATAACCTTTTCAGTGTGTCACCTGTGAAAGCAAAATTTTTCTTCTGTACATTTTCCTTGCCTGTTACAATTAGACTTGCAGAATAAGGCCAGATGGGCTATATAAGATCTTTTTGGTGTTACCCCCTCATAACTCTTCATCTTATCCACTGTCACACAGAGCACTGGTTGAGTCCATTGCAGTAGTTATCAGATACTTCTGGGGATATCATGTTTCTCTGAAGCCATGAGGTTCATGTGGGCATCAGCTGGAAAAAGGGAAACTACAAAAAGACATTGGTGCTGGGATAACCCCCCACATAAAATTTATTTAAACAATGCAGCAAAAAATGTAACTTTATTTAAAAGACCTGAAGAAATAACATCTTTACAGAATAGCTATTGGTCACCCACTTGTACTTTTCTCGAGTGGCAATTAGCAGGCCCAATCAAAACCTGTCATGTAGAAAGTGATTTTAAAAAAAAAATAATAAAATAAATCAGATGAAAGCTTAGCTTCCTGCAGCTAATTGCTCCTAGTTCATGCTTCCAGGAATCTTGAACCCACATGCTGTACCTTACCGTCTTAGAGACAAGTTGCCATTTCTGCTGATATTTGTGTCACCTCTTCCAGCATTCACCAGAATTAAGAACTCATGTCATTGAGGCATCTTCAGCATGCAAGAAAGACTCAGAGGAAACAGAACACCAGGAGGAGATTAGATGGTGATCAATTTGAGAAAATTTACCTAAAATACAAAGGGATGATGAAACATGGTGACTTAGCATATACATTAAGTGAATTTGCAATGTGAGACAGCAAAAACATCAATGCAGTTTTAGAGTGTTTGGTGCTTAAGCACCACTGTATAGACTGAGGGAGCAGCAGGGTGATTTCTCATGTAGGCTCCCATTCTCCAGTAAGCTTCAGACAAATGTATTGCTCTATGAAGAATCTTACTGAATCAGTAGGACTACAGGCACAAGTAAAGGTTTACCCCCATAGGTCTCAGTGTAAGAGAGAAACATTGGAGAGATCGTGTTGTTACAGCCATCCCTGGTGCAAAATGTTTAATTCCAAGATCCTGAATTCCCAGGAAGAAATAGATTTCAGAGAAAATAACAGAAACCGTGTATTTAAACTTAAAGTCTGTATTGCCAAAAATAAAAATAAGTAAAATTCTAGGAACAAATTGTGAGAGACAGAGGCAAGAGAAGTCATGCAAGATAAATATCTCTCCTGATAGAATAATAAAGTAGTTCAAAGCAGATCTGGCACAATGCAGGGTAGGTACAGAAAGAGCTGAAAAATAGAAGAAAGGTTCAAAATAGAATAAAAGTTTGAAATTTAAAAAGGAGAGAGAGAATGTGATGAACAATATCATGACCCTGGAGATAGGTGCTGAAAGTCAAATCTAGGTCTTTAGAGCAGATGCAGAATAATTTCACAAGCCCAGTACCACAGACTGGATGAAAAATTAGGTTCATTTGCAATTTCTCTGAACCTCTCAGAATCCCTTAGGGTTTGGGAAATAAAGTTGTTCTGTGATAAGTATGGAAAGGGAAAGTCACAGAAAAATCTTCCTCATAGTTACAACAAAAGAGCCACTAGACAGGAGGACCTGTTACCCAGCGTGGTGTCTAGTGAATGGAAGAAGCTGATAGTTTTAAAGAAAAAATTAAATTAATGGTCAAAGGGAAGTAAGCAAATAACATTTAGATAAGGTTAATTACACGGAATCAGGATCAAAAGATTCCAGAAAAATAAAGCTGGTGCAATCATCCTACGAGGAAAAAAAAAAAAAAAACTTTAATTGCTTTATAAACCTGAGCATATTAGAATGTACTGAGTTATGCCTCTCTTGAACCAGTACTTCCCCTCCCTCACCCCTTGTGGACCAATGGCAAAATGTTTAAAACAGTTGTAAACCAAGGCCTTCTCTTTAAACAAGTCATAACAGAGCTACTAACACAGAGTACAAATCATAAAATGAGCAAAGTTAAAAACATCTGCAAATGACTTTCTGTGCTGCTAGCAAATGTAAGGCCTTTCCACAAGAAGGGTCAGAAGGATGATCTGAGGTACTACTGGCCTCTCAGTCTAAACTTGGTGCCTGGGAAGGTCATGGAACAGATCATCCCGTGTGCCATTATGCAGTGCATGAAGAACATCCAGGTGATCAGGTCCAGCCAGCACGGGTTCATGAGAGGCAGTTCCTTCTTGACAAACCTGATCTCCTTCTACGGTGGATGAAGGAAAGGCTGTGGGTGTTGTTTACCTGGACTTCAGTAAAGCCTTTGGTACGGTCTCCCACAGTATCCTCCTGGAGAAACTGGCTGCCTGTGGCTTAGATGGGAGTACTGGATTAGAAACTGGTTGGAAGGCCAGGCCCAGAGAGTGAGGGTGAATGGAGTTAAATCCAGTTGGCAGCCGGTCACAAGTTGTGTCCCCCAGGACTCGGTATAGGGGTTGGTTCTCTTTAAAATCTTTATCAATGATCTGGACAAAGGGATTGAATGCACCCTCAGTCATTTTGCAGATGACAATAAACTAAGTGGAGTGTCTACCTGCTGGAGGGTAGGAAGGCTTTGTAGAGAGATGTAGACAGGCTGGATTGATGGGCTGAGTCCAATGAGATGAGGTTTAATAAGGCCAGTTCTGGGTCCTGCACTTGGATCACAACAATCCCATGCAGCGCTATAGGCTTGGGGAAGGAAGAAGAGCTGCCTGACAGAAAAGAACCTGGGGGTGTTGGTCAACAGCTGGTTGAACATGAGCCAGCAGTGTTTCCAGGTGGCCAAGAAGGCCAATAGTATCCCAGTCTGGATCAGGAACAGTGTGGTAAGTAGGACTCAGGTGATGATTGGGACCTCTATTCAGCACTGGTGAGGCCACACCTTGAGTACTGTGTTAAGGTTTGGGCCCCTTACCACAAAAAAGACATTGAGGTACTGGAGCTGGTCCGGAGAAGGACAAGAAAGCTGGTGAGGGGTCTGGAGAGTAAGCCTTATGAGGAGAGGCTGAGGGAGCTGGGGTTGTTCAGCCTGGAGAAGAGGAGGCTGAGAGGAGACCTTATCACTCTCTACAACTACCTGAAAGGAGGGTGTAGAGAGGTGGGGATAGGTCTCTTCTCCCAAGTCACAGGCAATAGAACAAGAGGAAATGGCCACAAGTTGCACCAGGGGAGGTTCAGATTGAATATCAGGAAAATTTTTTATACAGAAAGGATTATTAAGCATTGGAATGGGCTGCCCAGGGAAGTAGTTGAGGCACCATCCCTGGAGGTATTTAAAAGACAGGTTGACATAGTGCTCAGTGGCATGATTTAATGATGGGTTGTTGTTTTTTCATTGCAGTTAGGTTGTTTGGACTAAATGATCTCAAAGGTCCCTTCCAGCCTAAACATTTCTATGATGAGGTTAGGTGCTGGGCCATCATTATGTTTCATTCTGGCTCACATAAATATCAGTAACATAAGTAACTACTTTACCATACATTTAATCCCCTGTAAAATAATGAAGATAGCTGTGCAACAGCTAGAAACAGCTACTTCAACCAGCCACAGGCAGCTGAGAGTTTGAATTATGGGAAACATCCAACTGGAACTGGTTGGTGCCAGCAAAACTCTTTGCAGTTGGAAAGGTCTCTGGTGTTAATTTCAGGATTTCGGAAGCAATGTGATCATTGGACCAGAAGTTAATGCAATACATTGTGGAGATATAATGATATTTACATGATCAACAGGTGCAGATATGGATCAGTTTAGCTAAAAGTCATAAATACTCCCAAACACCAGATAAAGATATTTGTGGGAGTACCAAATTGAAATCTCACCTTGTTCATCTACTGCTTTTCCCAGAGGGAAAAAAAAAAAAGAAATGTGACTTTAGCACTGTGACTAAAGTCTGTCATGAAAATACCCATGGTACTAAGTCATTGATAAACTGGACAGAAGTATAGGAATGTTAATCAGATTAATTTAATTACACAACTGGCATCTCATGCCTACAAAGGAAAATGTATGGTGGACTGGTGGTTGTGGTGGGGGTTTTCAGGGGAAGTTGCTTGTTTTTTTTCAGAGGAGATGCATTATAAAATTAGAATCCTTAGCAATACGTGAGAAGTATTTCAGTATACTGGGTAGATTTATAAATTGGTTTACTGCATTTGAAACCTAATCTTGACATCTGCTTTGTTCTAAATGCTAGCTGTGAGAAAAAGCATTGAAATAGCAATTACAGCAGGTTTATGCCAAAAGCAGGTTATACTGCTTGTAGGTATCATAAAAATGCATACCGTGCCTGCTGCTTCAACTCTGGTAAGCACGTCTTGCATTCAGTGACGCACTTTCCAGATGTCATTACTGTCAGTTCATTTGTTGTTCCCTCAGTTCCTCCATCCTGGCCCTGTCTGAATGGTTCTTTTTTAAACACTGTCACAGGATTTCTAGTACTTCAAAAGTATGCATACCACATACGCTCCCTGTAGCTCCTGCTATATAAAACCAGTTGTTTCCAGAGTCCTATAATAGCAGGAGTTATATAGAGACCTCCATTCTGTATGGCACTGACCTCTGTTACTCTGACCATCAAAGTAAGCCAGATCATTTCACTCAGTAATGGCAGTTCAGCCTAATTGACAGCTGCTTTCCCTTTTAATAGTGGGTGGGATGGGGAGACAAGCTGAAGCACTGCAACACAGAAGCCCACTGCATTTCACTGAGGAAACACCCAACTTTCAGTCTTGCAAGGTGCTTGTGTGAAGAAAGGAAAAGCTAAAATAAAATCCCAGCGGCGAAAGAGCATGCCATTATGCAAACCCAAAGGAAATGTATGGTTTTGAGTAGAATCTGGTATGACCATCCATAAGCAGGGTCAACCATAGGGATACAGCAATCAACACATGTATGTGCAGCTCCCCACAATGTTATCAAACAATGACATTTGAACTCTGTTCATGCTTCTTGTAATTGGCAATGCCCACCATTGGAAGGGCCCAGCACCAGGACTTACCCATTATCACTAAGTTCCTTCAGGTCCTAAGATTTCATTGAAAAGTCAATAGCGTCAATATTTACCAGAATAACTTTCCAAGCATGGAGCATACCCAAACCAAAAAACGTCTGTTGCCTTATTTACCTCACCACTGCGGAATTCTGAAGTCTACTGAGATTATTTATACATGAATATTATTTTTTTTTTATTATTCAGCATTTTTACAATCCAAACTTTCTCTGTTAGTATCCCAGCTTCCAAAAACCTAAATGCCAAACTCACAACTACACTCTTTGACAAACATAGCTATGTAATTACGTGTTGGCAGTTAGTCCAAAGTATTTTAACTACCAGGAAATGTGGGAACAACATAAAATAAATAGCATAACACAAAAGAAAAATACTATGTATCACACAATACAATTTTTATGTTAGCTATGTGAAAATGCTGCAGTTTGAAGTTATCTAAAGCTGTTGCAATATCTTCATTTTAACTGATCTGGAATGCCATCAAGAATAATATGTCTTGTTACAGACCATAAGTCAAGGTGAGACAAATGATGTCTCTTAGATGTTATTCCCGTCTGTGATTCTTCATTTCTACTTTTCATCTCCTGCCCTTTTGGATACGAGGGGTTTGTTCTGGCCAAGCAGAAGTTGTCTTTTCCCACAGCCTGCACTACTCGGGTGGAGATTACAGCATCCTTGCCAAGTGGCCAGAACTCTAGGGATTTGCTCCAAGTACACCAAAGTTCTCCAAGAGGACATCACCTCACCACCATGAAGCTCTTTCCAGAGTCCTGTAGCAGTATGAGATAAGAGAGTCTCAGACAACTGCTTTTTCATCTTCTGAATATGGTTTGAAACAAGCTGCTTTTGTTCCAGAAGCCAAATCATCTGAATTTAGAATATTCTCGGTAGTTATGCTTTTGGTCAGGTTTTTCTTTTTTAAAGTTAAGCTTGTTAAAAAACTGAACAACTAACAATATCAGTAACTATACTTAGAGTTGGTGGATGAACAAATACTTTAGAAAAAGAGGAAATTGCCCTAACTGTTGCTTAAAGAACCTTTAGTTTCATACCATGGCTGGGAACACGACACAGAACTGTAATTGTTAGTGATGGAGGAAGACTTGAAATTGTCCAAGATGCTTTTCAACACTTTTGACCACATGAACCCCTGCTTTAAGACTCACTTTTTTCCTTAATGCACAGCAGTACAAGGATTGAAGTCCTTCCCTTCGTTTTCAGTTTTCTCCACCCTTCATCAAATATTCTGTAGACAAAACCAAACCCTGACTCCAACCAGCCCTAATACAGGCATAATCTTTTGAGCAGCTTGAAAATTATAGCTTAGGGAGTCCTGAATCACCAGGCAAAGGAGGTCAAAAAAACCTAAAAGGCAAAGAGACCTGAAATCATAGAAATCATAGAACTGAAAAGTTCCCAGCCTGGAACTTTCAGTGAGATAATCAGCCTTAATGTTAACTTTGTTCATGTTCTGTCTCCAATACTATGAGGATTTGGCTTTCTTTCATTTAATTACTTGCAATTAAACACTTCAAACTGAAGAAAAACATCAGCTATCAAAAGAGTGAAAGAATTGTCTATTTCATGCTCTCTTCCTCTGCCTGTTGTGACAATGTTTTGTTAGTAATATTTTGCAAATGAAGAAAATAAAAATTGTGGCAGGGTCTCAGCTATAGAAGAAAGGGAGAGTAATATCAGCTGAAGTGACAGCTTCTGCACATTTTGAACTGCTCAGAGAGACTCAGAAGGAGCTGGGGAGCTTCCTCTGACACAAAGGAACATAATTCACACTGGAGAGGACTTATAGCTGGTCCTATTCCTCCCACCCACATGAGGGGAGCTGATGAATGAAGGTGAATCTCAGCAGTACCCATGATTTATTTTCTAACATCACAATATATCAGGAGAAAAAGACAGACAGGCTGCTCTGCATATTACATTGCCAAATGCCACAGACAAGCTGAGTAAACAGGGACAGGCTAAGGATTTCTGGAGATAAAGTCTTCCCTCCTTCAACTTGTAGTCTAAGAGTAGAGTTGATTCAGAGCTGTTCTGGCTGTAAAACCTCCAACATCTGCTATTCAAACACCCTTAATGTGTCTAACAGGCTGCTTTGCAAAATTCCCATCACAAGGGAAGCTACGATAAAATCCCACTCCTCAGTAAAACAGAAACGAACCAAACTCACTAAGGCATCACAGAAGTTGTGACATCTCTGCATCTTTTCCACCCCTGGTATTAGGATAACTACTTATTTTTTCTGTTCTCTTTACCTTTCCTTGACTGAAACAGCGATGCCCGGGCAAACATTCACTGTCCTTTGAATCTGGAAGGAAAGAGAAAGATCAATTCTTAAAAGGACTAAAAAAATTACAAAGGTACTTTATTTGACCTTTGAGGTTCCATAGGACATTTTTACAACAAGCCAAAAAGATATGAAAGCAAGCAAAATTTACTTAGATGTGTGTTCTGATTCGTGAACACAGTGCACTAAATAACATGTGTCACAGAAATGCCTGAACATGTCTTAAAATATCAAATCCAAAATATAAAGTAAAAACATCTTTCTCAAC
This sequence comes from Jacana jacana, assembly GCA_013400555.1. Classification (NCBI taxonomy): domain Eukaryota; kingdom Metazoa; phylum Chordata; class Aves; order Charadriiformes; family Jacanidae; genus Jacana; species Jacana jacana. The sequence continues at coordinate 176,023 of VZTM01040721.1, read as the reverse complement.
TGTTGACTTTTAATTTTATCTGATTTGACAGTCAATTTCCAACATGAACTG